>JAWQFJ010021967.1:0-14950 GCA_034096865.1 Theodoxus fluviatilis
CTCCGCCCACGTGGTCGGCCTGCGTCGTCACCGTCCCTGGCGCGAGAGTCTCGTTGTGGGTCGCGGACCCCAGGAACAGGAGCAATCTTCGAGTCTTCAGGGGATGGAGCCTGCTTCGGATTGCTGAAATGAGCCATGCCGCAGGGATCAGAAGCTGTCGATGGCATAGACATCCTGTGCAGTGTAGGGGGATCCTTATCTGGAATGGCTCGGGGAGAAATGGCAGCAGCACTTTCTTCTCCAATTTCTGTTCCGTTCTGTCGGTTGGACAGCCGCTCCATAATTTGTCTGAGGACCTCTTCACCAAATCCAAATCCTACTGGGATCTCTTCTTGGGCTGAAGGTGTTGGGGCCGCGATCTCAGAGTTGATGGTGTTGATGATGATGCCTTGGTGTTCAGCTGCAGTTGCTAGAGACAGGTGATTGGTTGCTTCTTGTGTTGTCAAGCTGGTTTGCCCTCCGGTGAGGTCAAAGGTCAAGGGCGCCGAGGCTGTCTGAGGTGGTGACGCTGGAGCACGTGCATTGCATGCATCATCACGTTCAAAATCCAAATTCGCGCCGGATTCAACTACAGCATTATTAAGCGAAACGGTTTGAAAAACATCTCGCTCACTCTTGCCTCGGTGGTTTTCTGCTCGCCGCTGGTCCCGTCGCTGCTGGGACGGAGGCTTTCGCCGCCATGTTCCTCGCATGGTTTGGCTTGCAGGTAATGGCTGACCGTCGCGCTGTCCAAACCTCAAAACGACGGTGGTGTTACCCGCTTCCCCGACGACTTTCCAAGATGACAGTTCTTGAGTTGCAAGCAGGGACGACAGCGACGCTTCTGCAGCAGCTGGTAGACCGACGACTGGCATAGCGCTGTACTTCTTGTCACAATTAGCGGAGCTGGCGTGAGCGTGGCTGCACTTGATAAGCCGCAGCGCAGGAGTGAGTGAGAGAGAGAGAGAGAGAGAGAGAGAGAGAGAGAGAGAGAGAGAGAGATAGAGAGAGTACTAAAAATCCAAGCACCTTATTTGCGGAAGTTTACGAGATACATCAAATTGCAAAAATAAAATTCGTTTCAAACGAAACCCATGCACGAATAATTGTAATCCAGAACAGTACGGTTCAAACGACATTCACGATATCGTTATTCTTTAAAGATCGAGAATTCGTTCAAGAAAGGCATTAAAGGCAGCGAAATGTCTAAGGAAGAAATCCATGCGTGCATGCATGAATGTGCAATTTCTCCATACGGCTGTAGCCGACAGACGTCCCCCTCGCCAGCTGAACCTCCTGGTCAAAGAGCTATTGGGGCCCACCCTGGTGGCTCGACCTCACTCGGTCCCAAGCAACAGTGAGTGTCACTGGTGTGTGCGTGTGTGTGTGTGTGTGTGTGTGCGTGCGTGCGTGCGTGCGTGCGTGCGTGTGTATGCGTGTGTTGCAGATGACAACTTCGTCCATCATTGTAATGATCCAGTTCATGCCTGTGGCAAATGACTTGGATCTTGAGGAAAGCTCACTGGATTGTTCGTTGGTACAAAGCATTTATGAAGCGGTGTGTCTGAATGAATATCCATGGCATTTATGTCTGCTCCTGCAACAAGAAAAGGGAACATGTCTTCTGTACTTTTTACATAATTGTTTTCGTTAAATATGTATACGTAGCAACCAGCCGTCTTCTCGATATGGTTGTTACTATATGAATATGTGTCTGTGTGTGTATGTTTGTTTATGTGTATGTATGTTTGTGTGCATCTATGTGTGTGTGTCTGTCTGTGTGTCTCTCACTGTGTGTGTGTGTGCATGTTTATGTGAATCTATGTGTGTAAGTGTGTGTCTGTCTGTGTCTGTATGTATGTTTGTGTGAATCTAGTTGTGTGTGCGTGTCTGTCTGTGTGTGTATGTCTGTGTGCGTCTGTGTGTGTGTGCGTGCGCGCGCGCGCGTGCATGTGTGTGTTTCCCTCAAATAGGTAGTGCACGTGTTGTGACACACGTGTTTGTGGGCATGCTGGAACATAATTGTCCTCAAATGCTCACAAGGTTCCAGTGCAAAAGAAAATAGAGTAATTGAGTATGAAGTTAGTCCTCGACGGGTGAGTGCCGGCCACAGAAAAACATACCCAGCACGCACAAATTCTCCCTTGTGGAAAACAGTAGTCTTAGCGCCTGAAGACTGCTGCTGACACTGGTCTCATTGACTTGAGACACTACACACTGGGAGACAAGCCTCAACATCGGCTGAAGCGCTTTGAGTCTCACTGAGTGGGAGTATCACCCATCCATCCACCATCCATCTATCCACTATCCATCCATCATTTATTCATCCTCCTACATTCATCCATCCTCTATCCGTCCACCAACCATTATCCATCCATCCACCTTCCATCCACCATCCATTCCTCCATCTACCTTCAATCCATCCACCTTCAATCCATCCACCTTCCATCCATCCTCCATCCATTCATCCTCCATCCATCCATCCACCATCCATCCACCTTCCATCCACCATCCATCCATCCATCCACCATCCGTCCACCATCAGTCCACCATTTATCCACCATCCGTCCATCCATCCACCATCCATCCATCCATCCATCCATCCACCATCCATCCATCCACCATCCATCCACCATCCATCCATCCTCCATCCATCCATCCACCATCCATCCACCATCCATCCACCATCCCTCCACCATCCATCCACCATCCATCCACCATCCATCCACCATCCATCCACCATCCATCCACCATCCATCCACCATCCATCCACCATCCATCCACCATCCATCCACCATCCATCCACCATCCATCCACCATCCATCCACCATCCATCCACCATCCATCCACCATCCATCCACCATCCATCCACCATCCATCCACCCACCATCCATCCCATCCATCCATCCACCATCCATCCACCATCCGTCCACCATCCTTCCACCATCCGTCCACCATCCATCCACCATCCGTCCACCATCCGTCCACCATCCATCCACCATCCGTCCACCATCCGTCCACCATCCATCCACCATCCGTCCACCATCCATCCACCATCCGTCCACCATCCGTCCACCATCCATCCACCATCCATCCACCATCCGTCCACCATCCATCCACCATCCGTCCACCATCCATCCACCATCCATCCACCATCCGTCCACCATCCATCCACCATCCGTCCACCATCCGTCCACCATCCGTCCACCATCCGTCCACCATCCATCCACCATCCGTCCACCATCCGTCCACCATCCATCCACCATCCGTCCACCATCCGTCCACCATCCTTCCACCATCCGTCCACCATCCGTCCACCATCCATCCACCATCCGTCCACCATCCGTCCACCATCCATCCACCATCCGTCCACCATCCGTCCACCATCCATCCACCATCCGTCCACCATCCGTCCACCATCCATCCACCATCCGTCCACCATCCGTCCACCATCCGTCCACCATCCGTCCACCATCCATCCACCATCCATCCACCATCCGTCCACCATCCATCCACCATCCATCCACCATCCGTCCACCATCCGTCCACCACCCTTCCATCCATCCAACCACCATCCATCCACCATCCGTCCACCATCCGTCCACCATCCATCCACCATCCATCCACCATCCGTCCACCATCCGTCCACCATCCATCCATCCATCCACCATCCGTCCACCATCCGTCCACCATCCGTCCACCATCCGTCCACCATCCGTCCACCATCCGTCCACCATCCGTCCACCATCTATCCACCATCCGTCCACCATCTATCCACCACCCTTCCATCCATCCAACCACCATCCATCCATCCACCATTCGTCCAACATCCATCCACCATCCATCTATCCACCATCCGTCCACCATCCGTCCACCATCCGTCCACCATCCGTCCACCATCCGTCCACCATCCGTCCACCATCCGTCCACCATCCGTCCACCATCCGTCCACCATCCATCCACCATCCGTCCACCATCCATCCACCATCCGTCCACCATCTATCCACCATCCGTCCACCATCCGTCCACCATCCGTCCACCATCCGTCCACCATCAGTCCACCATCCGTCCACCATCCGTCCACCATCCATCCACCATCCGTCCACCATCCGTCCACCATCTATCCACCATCCGTCCACCATCCATCCACCATCCATCCACCATCCATCCACCATCCGTCCAACATCCATCCACCATCCATCTATCCACCATCTGTCCACCATCCGTCCACCATCTATCCACCATCCGTCCATCTATCCACCATCTATCCACCATCCGTCCACCATCCGTCCACCATCCGTCCACCATCCGTCCACCATCCATCCACCATCCGTCCACCATCTATCCACCATCCGTCCACCATCTATCCACCATCCGTCCACCATCCGTCCACCATCCGTCCACCATCCGTCCACCATCCGTCCACCATCCATCCACCATCCGTCCACCATCTATCCACCATCCGTCCACCATCCGTCCACCATCCGTCCACCATCCGTCCACCATCCGTCCACCATCCGTCCACCATCCATCCACCATCTATCCACCATCCGTCCACCATCCGTCCACCATCTATCCACCATCCGTCCACCATCCGTCCACCATCCATCCACCATCCGTCCACCATCCGTCCACCATCCGTCCACCATCCGTCCACCATCCGTCCACCATCTATCCACCATCCGTCCACCATCTATCCACCATCCGTCCACCATCCGTCCACCATCCGTCCACCATCCGTCCACCATCCGTCCACCATCCGTCCACCATCCGTCCACCATCCGTCCACCATCCGTCCACCATCCGTCCACCATCCGTCCACCATCCGTCCACCATCCGTCCACCATCCGTCCACCATCCGTCCACCATCCGTCCACCATCCGTCCACCATCCGTCCACCATCCGTCCACCATCCGTCCACCATCCGTCCACCATCCGTCCACCATCCGTCCACCATCTATCCACCATCCGTCCACCATCCGTCCACCATCCGTCCACCATCCGTCCACCATCCGTCCACCATCCGTCCACCATCCGTCCACCATCCGTCCACCATCCGTGCATCCACATTTTATCGACCATCCATCCCTCCATCCACCTTCAATCCATCCACCTTCCATCCACCATCCATCAATGCATCCTCCATCCATCCATCCATCTTCCATCTTCCATCTATCCATCCACCATCCGTCCTCCATTTATCCATCCATCCACCACCCGTCCACAATCCATCCACCATCCGTCCACCATCCATCCACCATCCGTCTATCATCCCTCCACCATTCGTCCACCATTCGTCCACTATCCATCCATACACCTTCCATCCACCATCCATCCACTATCCATCCATCCATCAACTATCCGTCCACCATCAGTCCACCATCCGTCAACCATCTATCCATCATCCATCCACCATCCATCCATCCATCCATCCATCCATCCATCCATCCATCCACCCGTCATCCATAATCCACCCATCCATCCATCCATCCATCCATCTATCCATCCACCATCCATCCTCTATCCATCCATTCCTCCATCCCTTCATCCATCCCTCCTTTTATCCCTCCATTCATCCATCCATCCATCCTCCATCCATCCTCCATCCATCCATCCATGCATCCATCTATCCTCCTTCCTGCCTCCATCCATCATCCATCCTCCATCCATCCTCCATCCTCCATCCTCCATCCTTTATCCTCCATCCAATATCCTCTATCCATCATCCATCCATCCTCCATCCTCCATCCATCCTCTATCCTCCATCCTCCATCCTTTATCCTCCATCCAATATCCTCTATCCATCATCCATCCATTCTCCATCCATCTATTCTCCATCCATCCATTCTCCATCTATGCTCCATTAATCCTCCATCCATTTTCCATTCTCCATCCATCCTCCATCCATCCTCCATCCATCCTCAATCCAACCTCTATCCATCATCCATCCATCATCCATCCATCATTCATCCATCATCCATGCGTCCATCAATCCCTCCATCCATCCCTCCCTTTCTCATCCGTCCATCTGTGACGAAAACACCCTTCCTCACTCTGTTGTTATTGTTAATTAACCAGTGGGGTGGGTAAAGGTGGCTGCCATCCCTGTAGAGTATTGTGAAGTGAGCTGCCAACCGTAATAAATATAGTAAATGCACCCTATTCATTTAGAATTTGTGAGAGGAGAGTAGTAGAGAAATCCTAGCTCTTGCCTGGTGTGAAAATTACTTAGTAAAGCCTTTCATCTGGCATTGTTCACGTCTTGATTAATGATTCAAGATTAGCCAATCAGCATGGAACCTTTGGAGGACTGCCTAAATGATGTTGCTTGGTGGAAGACTCAATCAGGGCCCGTATTCACAACGGCGATTTATCTTTTTAACACTCGATTTATCCTCTAAGCCCGGGTTATCTTGATCGGTTAGATAAGGTACGCTCGTCAGAGGATCCTAGGTTGCGCTTTGCTATATATACTGGTTTCCTGCCAAGGGAGAGCGGAACAGGCAGTTGGAATCGTCTGAGTTTAGAGATAAATCGGAGTTAAAATAAATCGCCGATAAATCGCCATTGTGAATACGGGCCCAGAACTGATTTGCAGATGCCATGTGACTGCATAAGAGTTTATATGGCTGAACGATGATTGGTTCCTGGTGTTTATATAATCGATCGGTGATTGGTTCTTTAAGTGCAATCATGACTCAAGACATTACATGTGTGTCGTGATTGGTCGAGAAAGACTGAGGGATTTGGGGGCGCATATAAAAAAACCTGCACTGTCGTATGTGCGCGCGTGTAAGTTATTTTTAAAGGAACAGCCACCTGTGTGTGTGTGAGAGTGGGAGCGCCCTGTTCAGCCTCTATCCATCCATCCTCCATCCTCAATTCTCCATCCGCCATCCTCAATTCGCCATTCTCCATCCTCCATTCTCCATCCTCCTGAATCCTCCTCAATTATCATCCATCCTCCATCCTCATTCACCCTCCATCCTCCTCCATCCTCTTTCATCATTCATCATCTATCTTCCAACCTTCATCCTTATTCATCCTCCATCCTCTATTATCCTCCATCCACAATCTTCGATCACCCTCCATCCTCCATCCTTCATCCTCCGTCCTCCATCCTGCTCCATCCTCCTCTATCATTCTTCATCCTCCATTCTCATCCATCATCCATCATCCTCCATCTTCCATCCTCCATCCTCCATCCTGCATCCTCCTCCATCCTGTATCCTCCATTCTCATACAAACATCCATCCTCCATTCTCATCCATCCTCCATCCTCCATCATCATCCATCATCTATCATCCATCATCCTCCATCCTCCATACACCATCAGCATCCTCCATCCTCCTCCATCCTTCTCCATCCTCCTCCATCCTCCATCCATCATTCTCCATCCTCCAATCTCCATCCTCCATCCATCATTCTCCATCCTCCAATCTCCATCCTCCATTATCATTCATTCTCCATCCTCCATCACCTTCCACTCATTTTCCTCCTCCATCATCATCCATCCTCCGTTCTCCATCATCTTCCATCCTCCATCATCCTCTATCCCCCATCATCTATTCTCCATCCTCCATCATCATCCATAATTCATTTTCCTCCTTCATCCCCCATCCTCCATCATCCTCCATCCTCCATCCTCCATCATACTCCATCCTCCATCTATCCTCTATTATCCTCCATCCCCTATCACTCTCCGTCCTCCATCTTCATCCATCATCCTCTATCATTCTCCACCCTCTTCCATTCTCTATCCTCCTCCATTCTCCTCCATCATCATCCATCCTCCTCCATTATCTTCCATCATCCTCTATCATCTTCCATCTTCCTCCAACCTCATCCTCCATTCTTCTCCATTCTCCTCCTCCATCCTTCTCCTCCATCCTTCTCTTCCATCCTCCTCCATCCTTCTCCTCCATCCTTCTCCTCCACCCTTCTCCTCCATCCTTCTCTTCCATCCTCCTCCATCCTTCTCCTCCATCCTTCTCCTCCATCCTTCTCCTCCATCCTTCTCCTCCATCCTTCTCCTCCATCCTTCTCCTCCATCCTTCTCCTCCACCCTTCTCCTCCACCCTTCTCCTCCATCCTTCTCTTCCATCCTCCTCCATCCTTCTCCTCCAACCTTCTCCTCCATCCTTCTCCTCCATCCTTCTCCTCCATCCTTCTCTTCCATCCTCCTCCAACCTCCTCCTTTATCCTTCTCCTCCATCCTTCTCCTCCATCCTTCTCCTCCATCCTTCTCCTCCATCCTTCTCCTCCATCCTTCTCCTCCATCCTTCTCTTCCATCCTCCTCCATCATTATCCATCCTCCTCCATTCTCCATTCTCCTCCATCCTCCGTCCTCCATTTTCAATCCTCCATCCTCCTACATCCTTCATTTTCTATTCTCCATCATCATTCACCATTTTCCATCATTCTCCATCCTCCATCCTCCATTCTACTCCATAATCCTTCATCATCAACCATCATTCTCTATCCTCCATCCTCCTCCTTCATCCTCCACCATCCTCAGTCTTCCTCCATCCTCCTCTATCATTCTCCATCTTCTTCCATCATCCTCCATCATTCTCCTCCATCATCCTCCTCCATCCTCCATCCTCCTCCATCCCCTATCCTCCTCCATCCTCCTCCATCCTCCTCCATCCTCCTCCATTCTCCTCCATCCTCCATCCTCCTCCATCCTCCTCCATCCTCCTCCATCCTCCTCCATCTTCCATCCTCCATTCTCCATTCTCCATTCCTTCATCCTCCTCCATCATTCTCTATCATTCTTAATCCTCTTCCATCATCCATCATCCATTCCACATCCTCCTCCATCCTCCATCCTCCATTATAGTCCATCCTCCATTATCCATCAACCTCCATACTCCATAATCATCCATGATCCATCATCCATCATACTCCACCCTCCATCCTCCTCCATCCTCCATTATCCATCAACCTCCATACTCCATAATCATCCATGATCCATCATCCATCATACTCCACCCTCCATCCTCCTCCATCCTCCATTATCCATCAACCTCCATACTCCATAATCATCCATGATCCATCATCCATCATACTCCACCCTCCATCCTCCTCCATCCTCCATTATACATCAACCTCCATACTCCATAATCATCAATAATCCATCATCCATCATACTCCACCCTCCATCCTCCTCCATCCTCCATTATACATCAACCTCCATACTCCATAATCATCAATAATCCATCCTCCATCATACTCCACCCTCCATCCTCCTCCATCCTCCATTATACATCAACCTCCATACTCCATAATCATCCATGATCCATCATCCATCATACTCCACCCTCCATCCTCCTCCATCCTCCATTATACATCAACCTCCATACTCCATAATCATCAATAATCCATCCTCCATCATACTCCACCTTCCATCATCCTCCATCCTCTATTATCCATCATCCTCCATCCTCCATACTCAATAATCATCCATAATCCATCCTCAATCATATTCAATTCTCGAGTATCCTCCATCCTCCATTCTCCATCCTCCTCAATCCTCCTTCCTCCTCCATCCCTCATTATCCTCCATCCTCCATCATAATCTATCCTCCATCATCATCTTTCATTCATCCTCCTCCGTCATCCTCCATCCTCCATACTCAATAATCATCCATGATCCATCCCCAGTCCCTTCTGCCAATCCTTCATCATCCATCCTTAGTCCCTTCTGGCAATCCTCCATCCTCCATCCTTAGTCCCTTCTGCCAATCCTCCATCCTCCATCCCAGTCCCTTCTGCCAATCCTCCATCCTCCATCCCCAGTCCCTTCTGCCAATCCTCCATCCTCCATCCCCAGTCCCTTCTGCCAATCCTCCATCCTCCATCCTTAGTCCCTTCTGCCAATCCTCCATCCTCCATCCTTAGTCCCTTCTGGCAATCCTCCATCCTCCATCCCCAGTCCCTTCTGCCAATCCTCCATCCTCCATCCTCAGTCCCTTCTGCCAATCCTCCATCCTCCATCCCCAGTCCCTTCTGGCAATCCTCCATCCTCCATCCCCAGTCCCTTCTGCCAATCCTCCATCCTCCATCCCCAGTCCCTTCTGCCAATCCTCCATCCTCCATCCCAGTCCCTTCTGCCAATCCTCCATCCTCCATCCCCAGTCCCTTCTGCCAATCTTCCATTCTCCATCCCCAGTCCCTTCTGCCAATCCTCCATCCTCCATCCCCAGTCCCTTCTGCCAATCCTCCATCCTCCATCCCAGTCCCTTCTGGCAATCCTCCATCCTCCATCCCCAGTCCCTTCTGCCAATCCTCCATCCTCCATCCCAGTCCCTTCTGCCAATCCTCCATCCTCCATCCCCAGTCCCTTCTGCCAATCCTCCATCCTCCATCCCCAGTCCCTTCTGCCAATCCTCCATCCTCCATCCCCAGTCCCTTCTGGCAATCCTCCATCCTCCATCCCCAGTCCCTTCTGCCAATCCTCCATCCTCCATCCCAGTCCCTTCTGCCAATCCTCCATCCTCCATCCCCAGTCCCTTCTGCCAATCCTCCATCCTCCATCCCCAGTCCCTTCTGCCAATCCTCCATCCTCCATCCCCAGTCCCTTCTGCCAATCCTCCATCCTCCATCCCCAGTCCCTTCTGCCAATCCTCCATCCTCCATCCCCAGTCCCTTCTGCCAATCCTCCATCCCCAGTCCCTTCTGCAATCCTCCATCCTCCATCCCCAGTCCCTTCTGCCAATCCTCCATCCTCCATCCCCAGTCCCTTCTGCCAATCCTCCATCCTCCATCCCCAGTCCCTTCTGGCAATCCTCCATCCCCAGTCCCTTCTGCCAATCCTCCATCCTCCATCCCCAGTCCCTTCTGCCAATCCTCCATCCTCCATCCCCAGTCCCTTCTGCCAATCCTCCATCCTCCATCCCCAGTCCCTTCTGCCAATCCTCCATCCTCCATCCCAGTCCCTTCTGCAATCCTCCATCCTCCATCCCCAGTCCCTTCTGCCAATCCTCCATCCTCCATCCCCAGTCCCTTCTGCCAATCCTCCATCCTCCATCCCCAGTCCCTTCTGCCAATCCTCCATCCTCCATCCCCAGTCCCTTCTGCCAATCCTCCATCCTCCATCCCCAGTCCCTTCTGCCAATCCTCCATCCTCCATCCCCAGTCCCTTCTGGCAATCCTCCATCCTCCATCCCCAGTCCCTTCTGCCAATCCTCCATCCTCCATCCCCAGTCCCTTCTGCCAATCCTCCATCCTCCATCCCCAGTCCCTTCTGCCAATCCTCCATCCTCCATCCCCAGTCCCTTCTGCCAATCCTCCATCCCCAGTCCCTTCTGCCAATCCTCCATCCTCCATCCCCAGTCCCTTCTGCCAATCCTCCATCCTCCATCCCAGTCCCTTCTGCCAATCCTCCATCCTCCATCCCCAGTCCCTTCTGGCAATCCTCCATCCTCCATCCCCAGTCCCTTCTGCCAATCCTCCATCCTCCATCCCCAGTCCCTTCTGCCAATCCTCCATCCTCCATCCCAGTCCCTTCTGCCAATCCTCCATCCTCCATCCCCAGTCCCTTCTGCCAATCCTCCATCCTCCATCCCCAGTCCCTTCTGCCAATCCTCCATCCTCCATCCCCAGTCCCTTCTGCCAATCCTCCATCCTCCATCCTCAGTCCCTTCTGCCAATCCTCCATCCTCCATTCCCAGTCCCTTCTGCCAATCCTCCATCCTCCATCCCCAGTCCCTTCTGCCAATCCTCCATCCTCCATCCCCAGTCCCTTCTGCCAATCCTCCATCCTCCATCCCCAGTCCCTTCTGCCAATCCTCCATCCTCCATCCCCAGTCCCTTCTGCCAATCCTCCATCCTCCATCCCAGTCCCTTCTGCCAATCCTCCATCCTCCATCCCAGTCCCTTCTGCCAATCCTCCATCCTCCATCCCCAGTCCCTTCTGCCAATCCTCCATCCTCCATCCCCAGTCCCTTCTGCCAATCCTCCATCCTCCATCCCAGTCCCTTCTGCCAATCCTCCATCCTCCATCCCCAGTCCCTTCTGCCAATCCTCCATCCTCCATCCCCAGTCCCTTCTGCCAATCCTCCATCCTCCATCCCCAGTCCCTTCTGCCAATCCTCCATCCCCAGTCCCTTCTGCCAATCCTCCATCCTCCATCCCCAGTCCCTTCTGGCAATCCTCCATCCTCCATCCCCAGTCCCTTCTGCCAATCCTCCATCCTCCATCCCCAGTCCCTTCTGCCAATCCTCCATCCTCCATCCCCAGTCCCTTCTGCCAATCCTCCATCCTCCATCCCAGTCCCTTCTGCCAATCCTCCATGCTCCATCCCAGTCCCTTCTGCCAATCCTCCATCCTCCATCCCCAGTCCCTTCTGCCAATCCTCCATCCTCCATCCCCAGTCCCTTCTGCCAATCCTCCATCCTCCATCCCCAGTCCCTTCTGCCAATCCTCCATCCTCCATCCCCAGTCCCTTCTGCCAATCCTCCATCCTCCATCCCCAGTCCCTTCTGCCAATCCTCCATCCTCCATCCCCAGTCCCTTCTGCCAATCCTCCATCCTCCATCCCAGTCCCTTCTGCCAATCCTCCATCCTCCATCCCCAGTCCCTTCTGCCAATCCTCCATCCTCCATCCCCAGTCCCTTCTGCCAATCCTCCATCCTCCATCCCCAGTCCCTTCTGCCAATCCTCCATCCTCCATCCCCAGTCCCTTCTGCCAATCCTCCATCCTCCATCCCCAGTCCCTTCTGCCAATCCTCCATCCTCCATCCCCAGTCCCTTCTGCCAATCCTCCATCCTCCATCCCAGTCCCTTCTGCCAATCCTCCATCCTCCATCCCCAGTCCCTTCTGCCAATCCTCCATCCTCCATCCCCAGTCCCTTCTGCCAATCCTCCATCCTCCATCCCCAGTCCCTTCTGCCAATCCTCCATCCCAGTCCCTTCTGCCAATCCTCCATCCTCCATCCCCAGTCCCTTCTGCCAATCCTCCATCCTCCATCCCCAGTCCCTTCTGGCAATCCTCCATCCTCCATCCCCAGTCCCTTCTGCCAATCCTCCATCCTCCATCCCAGTCCCTTCTGCCAATCCTCCATCCTCCATCCCCAGTCCCTTCTGCCAATCCTCCATCCTCCATCCCCAGTCCCTTCTGCCAATCCTCCATCCTCCATTCCCAGTCCCTTCTGCCAATCCTCCATCCTCCATCCCCAGTCCCTTCTGCCAATCCTCCATCCTCCATCCCCAGTCCCTTCTGCCAATCCTCCATCCTCCATCCCCAGTCCCTTCTGCCAATCCTCCATCCTCCATCCCCAGTCCCTTCTGCCAATCCTCCATCCTCCATCCTTAGTCCCTTCTGGCAATCCTCCATCCTCCATCCCCAGTCCCTTCTGCCAATCCTCCATCCTCCATCCCAGTCCCTTCTGCCAATCCTCCATCCTCCATCCCCAGTCCCTTCTGCCAATCCTCCATCCTCCATCCCCAGTCCCTTCTGGCAATCCTCCATCCTCCATCCCAGTCCCTTCTGGCAATTCCTCCATCCTCCATCCCCAGTCCCTTCTGCCAATCCTCCATCCTCCATCCCAGTCCCTTCTGCAATCCTCCATCCTCCATCCCCAGTCCCTTCTGCCAATCCTCCATCCTCCATCCCCAGTCCCTTCTGCCAATCCTCCATCCTCCATCCCCAGTCCCTTCTGCCAATCCTCCATCCCCAGTCCCTTCTGCCAATCCTCCATCCTCCATCCCCAGTCCCTTCTGGCAATCCTCCATCCTCCATCCCAGTCCCTTCTGCCAATCCTCCATCCCCAGTCCCTTCTGCCAATCCTCCATCCTCCATCCCCAGTCCCTTCTGCCAATCCTCCATCCTCCATCCCAGTCCCTTCTGGCAATCCTCCATCCTCCATCCTCAGTCCCTTCTGGCAATCCTCCATCCTCCATCCACAGTCCCTTCTGCCAATCCTCCATCCTCCATCCCATGTCCCTTCTGCCAATCCTACATCGCCAGTCTCTTCTGCCAATCCTCCATGCTCCATCCCCAGTCCCTTCTGCCAATCCTCCATCCTCCATCCCCAGTCCCTTCTGCCAATCCTCCATCCTCCATCCCAGTCCCTTCTGCCAATCCTCCATCCTCCATCCCAGTCCCTTCTGGCAATCCTCCATCCTTCATCCCCAGTTCCCTTCTGCCATCTCCATCAGTGGAGTTAATATACTCCTAATCTTGGGCGTGTCCTCCATCAAGCGGCGCTCCTGGACTAGAGATGTACGACATCATAGACATCTCTCTAGAAGACCGAGTAGTCGTAGTGGGAGAGTGTAGAATCTCCCCCCCCCCATGCTCCCTTCTCTCTCTCTCTCCGCCGTCTCATCTGTCTCTCTCCTGCTCATCGTCACTCTCTTGATTCCCCCCCCCCTTTCTGCCGCTAGCCTCGTCTCTGTCACTGTTCACTCTCACTGTATTAATCAGTTTGGGAAAATTTTAATTAATTTGTGTAAGATATACCACATTTTTATATTGAACGGGAGTACGAGGGGCGACAAATTGGGTAACATGACATATCTCTCCGATCACGGCGACAGTGTCATTGATTATTGTTTAGTTTATATGAACAACTCAACCATTAATGTCAGTTTCAAAGTTGGTGATAGTGTCCTGACCACCCATATGCCACTAGAGATAAGTGTTGGCGCTGACTCTACCCCCCTCACCAGATCATCTTCCTGTAATGAAAAAATAAGCAGGTTTGTTTGGGATGACAACAAAGCGCTAGAGGTCAAACACAAGCTTGATTCTCCTGAATTCAGGTCCTGCCTCGACCAAGCTTTACAGACTTTAAATACTGATGTGGATTTGGCTCTGAGATGTTTTGTTCAAGTACTTCTATCCAGTGCCCACTGTATGCAGCGCACTGTTAAGCTAGGTTCGAATGATTGAGTTACCTCCAAGTGGTTTGACCTCGACTATCGGCAAGCAAGGCGTGAGGCTCGACATGCACTTTCGCAGGC
>JAWQFJ010021969.1:5000-22500 GCA_034096865.1 Theodoxus fluviatilis
ACACCTTCATGCGTTGGTAACGCTGCTTGCTTTGAAAGTCGGTCCTGGCCCATGTTTGCTGGAAGAAATGTGAATGCTTTCTCTGTGAAGTGTCCGGTGCCCCGATAGTAAGCCATGTTTTCATGTAATGGCCGGAAACCTGATATTGGTGTTTTGTCGTTCATATCTCACCGTCATGTCAATGCGTATTTACGTGTCCAGCATGTTTCTCTTACTTGAGAGAATCACGAAGGTCTTGAAGCTATGTAGAGATTTATAAAAAGATTCGCCGATCACCGTCCTCAGTAATGCTGAAAGAGTCGTTGTCATCCACATTCGGCGACACTGTACCCGAGTTTTGAAATTGGGTTGCTGTACAGATCAGTCTGGAAATAGCCTTCCTTCAGGGTGATGTTAATGTCCAGAAATGATATTTTTTGGAATGATGAGTTGGCAGTGAATTTGATGGTTGATGAAAGCTGTTCAAGTGGTCGATGAAGATATAGAGATCTTCGGAAGAACCCATCCACAGCATGAAAATGTCATCAATGAACCTCTTCGAGAACTCCCTGTTCACTGGCACTGGGCTTTGATTCAAGAGACGTTCTTCCAGCATACCCGTGAAAAGATTTGCTGCTGAGGGTGCCATGGGAGTCCCCATTGCCGTTCCCATGACTTGTTTGAAAATCTTGCCTTCAAAGCTGAACACATTGTTTTGTAGAACATGATCAGCTACTTCAACCGCGACATCTACAGGTGGCGTGTCAGGCTCTGCTTGTTGTGTCAAGAAGTGTCACAGTGACTCCTTCATGTCGTCATGGGGGATGTTGGTATACAGGGCTGTGACGTCAATGGTGACCAGTTTGGTATTGTCAGAAAAAGGTCCGAAGTCATGGTTCCACTTCTCCAGCATCGTGAGCATGTGGGTTGAGTCTTTGATGTGGCTCGGTAGTGCCGTCACGTATGGCTGCAGCCAACTATCCACGATCTTTGACAAGTTTACTGTGGCTCCATTGACTCCTGAAACAATAGGCCTTCCGGGAGGATGATCCTGAAACAATAGGCCTTCCTGGAGGATGAATTCCTGAAACAATAGGCCTTCCGGGAGGATGAATTCAGATATGAAAACTATGTTTGGCGTTTGTTTCGTTTAAATGAATGTTCGGACGATTATTGAAAGTTGGCATAAAACGAGGGTTTAATCGATCATTATCATCTTAATTTAACGTTTTTGTTAACGTGTATAGGCTATTAGCTGAAGTTATATCTTAATCCTAAATTTTATGTTTTGGTAGAATGAATGCGTTAATGGTGGTTACTTTCTTCAAAGAGAAGGAGCACGTCCATGTTGAAATAATAAATGTCACGCGAGTGAGACAAGCGCGAGCCTGTGTTCAAGAAATGTTCCCTGTGTGACCACAAAACATTCCGTCCTGTGGTATGTTTCCAGTGCGCCGTGTAGGGGGATTTACGACCCATTACAAACAGGTTTGCCAGGCAACGAGAGAAAGTGATACTCTCATGAACCATAACAAAAGTTGTAATCGTCCAAAAACTCAAAGCTACACCTGAATGTATGCATGCCTCTGTTCCCGCTGTCAGAGACAGTATAACGATTTTACGCGAGGTCTACCCGTCCTGAGCGACATTATAGCGTTTTAGAATCTGCTTTCCGACACGGCTTTTTCCTCATAAATTGACAGCTAGGGCGATATAAGTGGTCACCCTGGCGCGAGCTGCCAATGCACTGCAAGTGTTATTTCATACGGACGCCAGTAGGGATTGTCGATAATGTTTGTCCATGGATTGGATTTCGTCATGGACGTGGGAAGTTTCGGATATGCTGAATCTGGTACAACCGTATGACGAGGACAGTGCCTTACTGGCAACACTTCCTTGGAGAGAGAGAGAGAGAGAGAGAGAGAGAGAGACACAGAGAGAGAGAGAGAGAGAGAGAGAGAAAGAGAGAGAGAGAAAGAGAGAGAGAGAGAGAGAGACAGAGAGAGAGAGAGAGAGAGAGAGAGAGAGAGAGAGAGAGAGAGAGAGAGAGAGAGAGAGAGAGAGAGAGAGAGAGTTTTGCGACAACTCAATCAATGATCACTACTCTGGACGACGTCTCTAGTACTGTTGTCTTTGGAGACTTTGGTGCCACGCAGAGGGATGCGCCAAGATCGCCTGCAGCGGAGAGGTACTACGGTCGAAGCCGCTCGATACCCCTCATCAGCTGGACCCCCTGGCTGCTGGGCTTTCGGGGCCCACTCCAGTAGCTCAGCCAGGGGCAACGTTGAGCAGCCAAGGAGGCGACAGGGAAGCGTCATAAGGGTACCGTGCACAGACTGCTTCGGTCAAGCCTGGCCACCATATCCCCTGGCAACTGTATTTTTGATCAGTCTGTCAGTCGTGTCAGTCTGGACACGTCAACAATCATCTCAATCAATACCATGAATTATGAACATGGACTCTATGTTTTTGGAACACACAGGGCGGAAAATCAATGTCAGTCGACGTATCTTTGTCACAAACTCATTTGCTTCTCTCAACAGCTGGCTAGTTTTGGATGATATTGCTTTTCATATTAACCGCCAAAGATATTGTGGTTCTGAACAATGTCACATTATTTATACCTATTTCCATTTTTCATGATTGTTCGTTCCTCAACTCCTCATTGGTTATGCAAGTGTGTGCTAATATCTACATCATTTTCAGATTGAAATCATTTCTTTTTTCCGCACCCTTTTCCTCTCAGAAAATAAACCTGTTTGCATTCTAAACTTGACACCCGTGTGGGTTGGGGATAAAAATAGGCACACTGCGTCTCCCTACACGATACGTAAAAGGCCAATAACCAGACAACAACCAATGTTATTGTTCCAGGCTTTTATTTTTACGATAATAACCTGGAACAGTAACATTGGTTGTTGTCTGATTCCAAACCCCAGGCCGCAGTTATTTGTTTTCTGTTAGCGGGTAATCAGGGAAATGGGGGCCTGTCTTGCTCTTGCTCTGATCAGCTTCAATGGTATTCGTGACCAATGTCCTTACATAGCATACAAAGGCTGATACAGTTAAACCTCATTCGTTCGTTCGTTCGTTCGTTCGTTCATTCATAATTCAATACCTTCTTTCATTGTTTCCCTTTATGTTTGTCATCGTTTAGTCTTGTTTGTAGACCGCCCTGAAATATTAATAATCGGCATCCAAAAGAGAAGCGGCCACAGTTGACTTTCAGTTATGACTGCGTACGGCAGCAGCTTCCACTCGACAGTTGACTTTCAGTTATGACTGCGTACGGCAGCAGCTTCCACTCGACAGTTGACTTTCAGTTATGACTGCGTACGGCAGCAGCTTCCACTCGACAGTTGACTTTCAGTTATGACTGCGTACGGCAGCAGCTTCCACTCGACAGTTGACTTTCAGTTATGACTGCGTACGGCAGCAGCTTCCACTCGACAGTTGACTTTCAGTTATGACTGCGTTCAGCAGCAGCTTCCACTCGACAGTTGACTTTCAGTTATGACTGCGTACAGCAGCAGCTTCCACTCGACAGTTGACTTTCAGTTATGACTGCGTTCAGCAGCAGCTTCCACTCGACAGTTGACTTTCAGTTATGACTGCGTTCGGCAGCAGCTTCCACTCGACAGTTGACTTTCAGTTTTGACTGCGTACGGCAGCAGCTTCCACTCGACAGTTGACTTTCAGTTATGACTGCGTACGGCAGCAGCTTCCACTCGACAGTTAACTTTCAGTTTTGACTGCGTACGGCAGCAGCTTCCACTCGAACCATGAAAGATACGAGGTAGACGCATTTGCAGCGTGGAACAATTTCGTTTCAAGGTACAACTTCACGGCAGTATCTTTCGTCTAAGTTTGTTTTTATTGTCAGACTGTCCAATGTAGTCTTTCAGTGTTTATATTCTGTCCTCGATTGAAGAGACTTATTACCATGGAGTCTGGTAAACAAGACAAGCCTGTGTGTCGTCACAGCCAGTGCAAAACCTCTCACGCGTGACGGTCCTGTGCTCTTTGCGTCCATGCCCTCAGTGTCACGGTTGAGTGGCTGTTATTCCCAGGTAACGCCCGGCTCTCAGTGTGGTGCCAATCACGTGGTGTACCTCCCACCTCTCCCAACACCTGGTCTGATGAATGATCTTATCTGTCTCTTCATTAGCCGGGCTCCTTCCCTCCCACCTGTAAGACGATCATATCCAAGGGGAATCTTTCATCGCATTCACAGCTTGACAGCCTTGCAAAGATCCCTGCCGACAGCTTGGGCCGAAGACTGGCTCTTGAACAGTGGATTTGTAGTGTGTGCCAGAGTGTAATACACCACCGGAGCCGCTCGGTGCCCCCTTCATCAACCAGACTTGTAGAGAACAGCCATCACAGTTTTAGACACTCCAGTGCTCGCTTAAATCTGGCGCAGATGTTCAGGAGATGGTTTACAGCAAGGTATTGGTCAAGGAGGAAATTCATCACCGCCGTGTACTTGCTCTTGATCAGAAAGCAGTTGTAAAGGTTACCAAAAAAGGGACTTTGGTATCGATTTGAAAATGCGGCATCAGGCAAAGTCATCTGTGCAGAATTAATGGCCACCGGTGTAGCCTTCATCGACACTTGAAGGAGAAAACGAAACCAGAAACATTAAATTTGAAAAACGAAGCAAAAAAAAATGTTCTTGTAACGTGACAGAAAGAGAGTTATGCTGTGCTTATGTTAACAAAAAGGGATGTATACTACTGAACCAAAATTGTGTCTACAAGGTGGCATAAGCTATTTAAAATTGGTGATTGTGGAGAAAGAGGAATACCATCATATTTTTGTTTGTCCGTGTGTGGTTGTCACATGACTTATTACCGGAAAAGCACATAGAACAGTAAACTATCTCCGCTCTGAAAAAGAAGCTTCAATTTTAAATATCAATTATTACTATAGGAACTTCCTCTCAGATGGTCGGATTTCTCTGTAGTCGCGACTGGCACGAAGCCTTTTAATGACTTGCCACCGTCTCCCACCACAGTGCTGCTCTTTGTGTTTTCCCAACTCCTTGCTCTTACTACCAGCTCTCCTCGAGAAGGCATGTGCTGCTCTCTCCAAGTTACTGTTATTCCCGCGGCGCAAACCCGGCTTATGCCAGGAACCACCTCAGGGCGACACACAATAATCCTTGGGTCCAAACATAGGACCTGACGAAGGCAAGTCCGCCACACCCCAACTCCAGACCAGCCACAGAGTGGGTCGGCCAGTCCACGACTGTGCTCTAAACACAGGGTTGAGACAATGGGTCTGATACGCTGCTTCTCTCCGCGGAAGCAAGAACGCAGCAGAACGGAAGTGGCTCTTTAGGGCCCCAAAGATCAGTTTCTTCATCGCGTGCTTGGAAATTTCGGTCACGCAGCAGGTAGAGCTTGCTGGGTGCGATTTCACGCGGATCGAGTGTGTCGAGCCAACGGTTTAACACACTAACCGGAGTCGTTCGAAGGCTTGGGTCGATAGGAACGGTGGGGAACGAGCGAGAGCTTCCACTTAGCACGTCTTCTACACTCATGGCGTGCCGGTGAAAGGACGTACGTCTGAAGACGTAACTGTTGTGCTGACACGCGATTGTCGCCGTAGCTGCTGGGTGGCCGGTTCAGCGTGTCTGGAATGTGACAGAACGTAGCTACCCCGGACTACCTGGGGATCTACAGCTCTGTGGAGGTGACAGGTAAGGCTTGTGTCTCACGCACTCGATCCTAGCTCCTTGCTTCGTCGATGAGTCAATACTTATCCGTGTGTGTGGTTCCTGCAGCGAGGCAAACTGAAGAGCACTTATCTCCCACTCATAGAGTCCACGGCTTTGCTTGCACAGAACTGGGATACGTACAGGTACGGCTGTGGAGGAAAAAGAGAAGAGAACAAGCGCATGCCACAGAGGAGGAGGAGGAGGAGGAGGAGGAGGAGGAGGAGGAGGAGGAGGAGGAGGAGGAGGAGGAGGAGGAGGAGGAGGGGGGGGAGGAGGAGGAGGAGGAGGAGGAGGAGGAGGAGGAGGAGGAGGAGGAGGAGGAGGAGGAGGAGGAGGAGGAGGAGGGGGGGGAGGAGGAGGAGGAGGAGGAGGAGAAGGAGGAGGAGGAGGAGGAGGAGGAGGAGGAGGAGGAGGAGGAGGAGGAGGAGGAGGAGGAGGAGGAGGAGGAGGAGGAGGAGGAGGAGGAGGAGTAGGAGGACTGGTGAGAATATTTTAAAGGTAACTGTCTCACTCAATCCTAGGCATTTTAGTTGTATTTCATGAAAATAATTAAGAATGATTCCACATGCTTCAGATTTACTTTGTATCGTACACATATACATTTCCGTATCATAAGCGGATTAACA
The DNA here is from genome assembly GCA_034096865.1 of Theodoxus fluviatilis. NCBI lineage: Eukaryota > Metazoa > Mollusca > Gastropoda > Cycloneritida > Neritidae > Theodoxus > Theodoxus fluviatilis. The sequence continues at coordinate 11,328 of JAWQFJ010021969.1, forward strand.
AAAACGTAGCTCGTTTGGAACTGCTTACAGGACAGGTTCTCTTTCATAATGCATTCCGCCCATTTTCTGCAGGCTCCTTCTGTATGGACATAGAGCATTCCAGTAGCAGACTTCGATTTGATTGCTCACACACACCTTTCGGCGTTGAGGTGAAGGCACTTGCTAACAAGGCATGAGCATACCAGGGTCTATTGTTACCCGGGGATCGATGCAAAATAATCAGTTCTCTGACCTATATAGGCCTTGTTTCCCGCCTCCATAGCAGCCTGATTCAACGTCGTGGTCACCGCTTCCAATGTCTTAAGGACGGCTCGAGAGGTGGATGTCAACACAGACACGCAAATCAGCGACGTAGATTTATTTCACTATATTCTATTGATGAGGCGGTGCCTAAGACAATGTTCCTAAGCTAAGTGTTTAATGGGAAGTATTGTCGATATTCAGAATCGCATTCAGATAAGTACCTTTCTCAACTGCCGAATCTGAAGCGCATTCTGTTCTCGTTGTTGTTGTGTTTTGTTGTTCTGTTTCCTATGAAATATTTGCAGTTTATTTCATTTCAACAGATAAAACCGTTGTCAACTTTCCACTAGTAACTTTTCAAATCAGTATACCCCGGCATTAAATTTTTTTATTTACAAACTTATGTTCCCGATTAAACAGTTATCCCTAGTTTACTGAATGTTTCCTGTTCAAAAACATGTATCCCTAGTATCTGTGTCGAGTTACTGGACTGTGTGATTTCTCTTTTGGATTTAGCGGATAAAAGATGGACAAGATCTCATTCATTCCTTGGTAATGCTCACCAGGTTGCATGCCACCAAAAAACCACGAGAGAGCGTGGGTAAAAACACTGGCTTAATGCAGTCCACAAACCCTATCCATTTTTTCATTTTCTTTCGCTGCGCTGTGCCCATTCGTCAAATATTAAGTAACGTCTTTGCTCGAGGCTAAAAGGCCTTGACTTTCCTTAAAGGTGAAACCATGTAAGAAGAGTTGCGTTGGACAGTTTACGCACCAAAGATGCATCTACTGTAGAAATTACTGATCAATTTACAACATACAAAATGCACGTGACTCAAAGATACACGTGGTGTCCATTCCATACACACGCTTCCTTTCCCCAGCTACTACCCCACACCCACACCCACTCCCACACCCACACCCACACCCACACCCACACCCACACCCACCCCTCGCATCCCTCCACACCACGGCTATGTCCCGTGGTCCACACCATTACCTGTGTTCATGGTCTATTGTGTGGCTGGTGGCAGGTGCAGCAGCCTGCCTGGGTAAGCAAGCGCAAAGACGCTTACACAGCGGGTGTCGCCTCTGTCCCTAGGACTGGCCACTTGCCCCTTGCTGCACGACTGCACTTCTCCGCTTGTCAGATCTTGACCAGTCTTACTGTCTTTGGCTGCAGAATTTGGTCACACACGAAGACGTGTATTCCAGAGAGAGAGAGGGGGGGGGGGGGGGACAGACACACACACACACACACACACACACACACACACACACACACACACACAGACGTTCCCACACACACACACTCATAAGGACAGACAGACAGACAGACAAACACAGACTGGCACACGGACATACAGACAAACACACGCACAGGCAGAAACACAGACAGATACACGACGCACACACAGACAGACAGACACACAGACAGATACAAAGACAGGCATACAGAGAGACAGACAGACGGACGGACGGACGGACAGATAGAGACGATGACAGAAAGAGCGTTTAGGAAAATGCCACTGCGGACGAATCAGTGTTGGTGAAGAGTATGGTATGCGACTGGAAAGTTTTGTCATCATAGAAAACATTTCAATCCTTTCGAGAAAGAACGTTTTGGATGCGCCATTGCGGACGATGGTTATTGATGAAAAATGTCGTATGTTAGGTCAAGAACCTGGTAATATTCAAAGACAGCCTCAGCTTCCTAGGACAGAAAGCTTTAGACGATGCCACCGTGAATGATTCACTTTTCGGTCACGTGTTGTCTGCGACTGATGAACGTTGGCGTCAGTTACTCAGTCGGGTTACATGAAGTTTTGTTTGGAATCCGCCTACAGAACATATATTTATCACTAAGCCTGATGCTGTTTTAGTACGTGCCAGTTCAATGCATTCAGCAGTGCGATTTTCAGTGCCTGAACCTTTTTAGTGTCTCGCTTTCTCTTTGGAGCCAACAGAGTATGGCTTACCGATTTGGGCTGACTGCTCTGTCACAAGCTTTGTATCCAGTAGGATGGATGTGTTGTCTTTAGCCGTGGCTTTCCTTCCAGACTCGATTTTAGGATGAGAATCAGAATGGTTGTGAGGATACCCCCCCCCCCCCCTCCTCCCCCCTCCATCCTCCCCCCTCCCCCCTCAAAAGATTTAACCAGAAGATTACATCTGACAATGAAATCTTAGCACGGCTTCGCATGCTTTAAGAATGGCTCATAGGCATCGTGTTCCCAACCTTTTTTTTCGTGGTGTGCCAGGGTGAAGAGGAATTTTTTTCTGAGGTCATGACGTGCTAAATCAGCCCTGGCTCATGGCGGCCTCTGCATGGTGCTTCTTGCTGCCATCTGTCCATGAGCGCGTTTCTTAAGCAACGAATCTCGAGAGAATCTCGAGGGCTAGGCGTTGCCTACGGCGTCTCGTTCACAAAGAGGCACTCACTGCGAAGGAAAGTGGCCGAGGTAGCTCCGAAGGTACCTTGCTGCGTCTAGCTGCAGAGGCCCGGATGAACCAAAATGGCGGAGACCGTGCAAATTGGGTTGCCGCTGATGGACGACAGTGCCTGTAATGTGCTTCTCACTGTCCAAAAATGGAAAAGTGTACGTACACGGAAGTATTTGCTGTTCGAGCGTTCATTTGTATATTGTGAAGATTATGTGTATAGGTTATTTCTGGACAAACACTGTCGAACAAATTTTTTGTCGGTTGCATTCACGAAACAACGTATATGTACTCTCTATGAATTATGTCCCTTGATTTGATCGAAGTGAATCGAGGTACAACATTTTCAACAAAATTGTCTACAATTGAACCCGGGTTGCTTTTTTTCCGTTGGAAAAGTTCCCGTGCCATTCGAGAAGACACCATTGTATGTTCTATCAAGTGAAAAACTGTTGTGACATCTGAATCGTCAGTTATTTCGTCTATCGGCAACTTCTTCATCGACTCTTGCGCCAGGATGCAGCCATGTTCTCTCGGACTTCCGCCTTGCCAATTGCTGATTGGCCGTTTCTTAGAAGTCTTGCTCGCCCTCGGCTAGCCATCGAGGATGTAACTTGCCTAAGAAACACGTTCCATCCCTTTTTATCGTCCTTATCTCTGTGATGCAAGTAACATCAAGTACCAAGTTCGCTTGTTTATTGGACTTCAACTGAATCTGTTTCTTTGGCAACTCTGTGCTGGGTACTCCTTGGCCCAGCGCGCCGTACCTGTAGGCGCTTGCGGTTTGTGGGTGCGGCGTTCGAAGCTAGGGGGATCAGAGGTGCATCCTTATGCAAGGCACTGCATGCACATGGCTTCTCCCCAACCAGGACTGTATAATGCGCACCTGTGGGGGGTGAGGTGGAAAATTGTGAAAGTTAACTTTGGGGCGTTCATTCGCAGCCTGGTTGCTTCCTCCCCAGGCAGTTGAGTGTTGGAGCAATACAATGAATAGCCCGATGACCAGGGGGTAAAGGTGTAAAGCAGTTTGAGCACCTATCAATGGGTGGAAAGTCGCAACGTAAAATGAGGACCTTTACCTTTGCCTTTAACTTTGGAAATGGCACCTATCAGATCTTCGCCAATCCGCCATCAGTGTTCACATATTTTCTCTCCTCAGTTTTTGCTTTTCTTTTTATACCATTTCATCCATTCCTTTGCACTGCAAAAATATTTCTACCAAGTAAACGTTGAAAATTCATGAATATGATATAGGTCGCAGAAATCTTAATTTCTAAGGCGTGCATAGAGGGATGAAGCGTTAGGATTTAAAATGTGCATTCTTTTTAGTATGATCTATATTTTCTCTCACAATTCCCACATTGTTTGTGTGATTGTTTGTTTCATACATATTCAAGGAAGGAAACTATTCAATTGATATTCCGAATTTGGTACTGAGAGAGCTGTGAACTGTGCCTGCATCGAATCATTTCTCCTTGTCTTCCTGTCTCTACTTGTCTTTCTACCTTCACGACCTGTGCATCTGCCTACCGCTCTATGTTAGACCATGTGACGAATCGACCGATCGACTGACCAATCAAGATGGCAAAATGATGTTATTTGTAGATCATGCTGTTATTTTTATGTAAACACAATGACACGTCACCAGGCTGTTTCAAATAACCTCGAAGGCTTTTTGTTAACAATGAAAGAGGTATCTGTCGGTTTTTGCTTATCTATACATATATTCTGTTTCTCGGCTATTTTGCCAAACGAGAGAACGAGGACATCGACTACGACCATATGCCATGTCTGTTCAATGACCTTCTGGAGCCCTGATACAGGACACTTTACCTGCTGCCGGCACGTGCATGTGCGTGTTGTGTGCCAGTGCCAATTAGTACGAGCTAGCGGAGCAAGTAAAGCAGACGACACATCTGGGTGGCAAAACATCAGAGGTGGTTGCGTCGGCGTTTGGAGATCAACCCTGGAGCAAAATGCCGCGCTCTTCAGAAGGCGAGATGGCGACCAACAGTATTGGTTCTTTCGATTTTCCTCGCCGCTTTCCCGTTGTACAAGCCAGTCTGTGTTCAGGCGCAAAATATTCTTGTTTACTGCGACCCCAGCTTGTTTATTTACACGTGAGCTCAATGAGGCCATTGTTTGCCATTGAGTGTAGTTATACCTGCTGAGGTACACACAGAAACGATCCAGCCATCAGCTTCCTGGGCGCTATGGTGACACAGAAAGAGAGGGGAAGCGGAGGGGAGGGAAGAAGCAATAGTTGAGCCAGGATGCGGAGTACACACATGACGTGAATGGACAGCTAAGCATGGCAGAATGTATCGACGGAAGAAAACGTCTGAAAGCGTGAGTATAGTACGCCGGTAGGCAGTGTGTAGATGTGTTTCAACACCAAACTATATGCGCCGGCCCGGCCTTGCGCCTAAATTCCCTGTCCACACCATCTGCTGAAGACTGCAAAATTGGTCTTCATGAACCGCGTTCCTGATTTAACTTCCATGTCATGTGCAAGCTGTTGGGCATGGTGTCGATAGGATATTTTATTAGTATTTTAGTGTAGCATGGTCTCTGTTCATGGAGGAACAAGATCCCCGACGTGGAGGTGCTCGACAGAGCTGGCATCCCATCCATGGCCTTCCTCTTGAGACAGAGGCAATTGCGGTGGCCAGGACATGTGTGCCGTATGGCGGATGGAGGAATCCCCGGATCTCCTGTATGGAGAACTTGCAGAAGGCAAGAGGACCCATGGACATCTACACCCAGGATTCAGGGACAAATGCAAGCCTGACCTGAAGGTAGTGGCCATCGACAGCGACACATGGGAGGATGTCGCACAGGACAGGGACTCCTGGAGACAAACTGTGCGAAGCGCTCTAAAGAGACTTGAAGAGACTTGCTGCTCGAATTGCAGAGACGGGCACACAGAAAGACCCGGCTCCAGGCAGATGTATCATTCACAGAGTATGTATATGAAGGTGCACAAGGGATTGCCATTCACTCTACAGCCACAGGAGACGCTGAGCTGCAACACGACATGACCCTTGAGTATGCTCATTCCATGGTCCTTTGCAACTGCAGGTGGTGTTCTATAGTAAACAGAATTGCCCGTTAGATCAGGTCATGCAGTAATACGTGGGCAAAATATATCGCTACTTATCTATCTCGTAAAGTGATCTGCATAATGTTTGTATGTACCAGATGGGGAAAAAATACTCTTGAACAGATAACGTCTTTCTAGTTTTGAGTGAATGTTGCCTCATAAACCGGAGTTTCCATCGACGGCGAAACGCATCAAGCCATAAGCCGTTGGGATAATGTTTTAACAAGTTCAAACAGAGACTGTAGGTAACCCCCTTTTTTCTTCTGAAAATGATATTTTTTCAATGTCAATAGGCACATAAACTTTGTGACATCTTCTAATGCCAAGTGATTGTTGTATCGGGTCCTCAAACTTAAGACTCCCGATCTTTGGATTGTCTCTAAAATTCGATCTGCAAGAAGAGTTTGTTTTGTGTATATTTCAGTTACGTTTCCCCTTCTGCAAAAGGTTCATTATTGACACTGGTTGATGAGGACAAGAAATGAGGGTATACTGCATGGAAAACTTGCGTCCATTCTCACTAATCGGAAATAGCTAAAGAACAAAAAAAGGATTTACTGCATGGAAAACGTGCGTCCATTCTCAATGACCGGGAATGGCAAAAGGACAAGAAATGAGGGTTTACTGCTTGGAAAACTTTCGTCCATTCTCAATGACCGGAAAAGGCAGAAGGATCATAAACAAGCCGCATAGCCCGAAGGCAAACATGTATACGAGACTGCTCATGCCAAAGTCACGGAAATGAAAGGCTTGGCCAACTATGAGCTCGTCAGCGGCACACTCACTAAAATAGCTTTGTTGTGGTTAATTTGTTTGTAAGCACAGGGTTTACACACAGGGGCCGGAGAAATCCCTAACGGAACCCGTTTCCTGTGACGAAGAATATATTTAACCCTTGCATTGCCAGGGCACCCGTTGTCGACAGTTTCTCTGGTTATTTTTCTTTGCTTTCTAATCTCCTAGAACAACCACCTGTTTTGAGAGCGAGGTATTGAAAATCTTGGACTCTATTGACCGAATATTGATCTGTATGGATCTCAATCGGACTATGAATTTATGTGCCTAGTGTAAAGACGGAATGATCACGTTCGTTTTAAAAAAAGTAATTTGCAGAGGGAATTTCACAGCTTTGGAGCAGCTGGTTTCGTTCAGCATGGAACACACGCCATTCTTTCCAACGCGGCTATGTACAATGGCAAGGGTTAGGCCTCCATGCAAGTCGTGCGCTTGGTTGCCATGGATGTTCTCGGCGTATGACTTAAACAGATCAATACAAATGTTTTAGGGGTCTGTGTGATTTTGTGCTCTTTGTTCAAGTTTTTGAACGAGAGCAATTTTTTTTTAATCACGCTACTTTCTAGGTACTGTCCCATCAAAAGCATAAATTTTTTCCGGCTGGAAGCCTATTAGCATTTTTTCCTCAAGGAATCTGGTGTGGGTTTTTTGGTTGCTTGTTCGCCAGATTGAACCCCTCTCCGTACCAGCTCTTTCTATCCCACCCCGTCCTTTCATCTCCCGCCTACTGCCTGCACATAAACGCTATCCTGAAGCTGTTTGCAAGAGTTTGTTTGATGTTCAAGTGCCCTTGTTCCCTTTTTCCGTCTTCCATTCGCATGAGCTGCAATTGTCTTCTTCTCTCTTTGTTGTCCGTTTTCATGCGTTCGTTTGCAGTTTGTGTGACGTCACAGGTAGCCATGCTTTTTTGCAAATGGCGTTGCTACGTGCGCCTTTGGTGGCGATTGGCGATCGATGAGAAGACAACAGGTCCAACGAGCCGCCCAGACTGCAAAGTTCCCTTAGGGAAGGGAAGAACTCTTTTCACTCTCTGTTTGACCATCGATCTCTGCTGGTGTTTTTGGAAACGGGAGGAAGCTACCGGATCCGTCCATATTCTGCCGGAGTCGTTAGTGCTGAAGTAGTACTGCGGAGTATTAATTTAAGAGTGCGTTCAGGCCCCGTCTTCCACAGGCGCCATCGGCCTGGGTCGTTGATCCCACAGAAAGGTAGTCGCAGAAAGGCTAATCAGATGCTTCTTACGAATCGGAGGTCATCGCTCTGAATGTGGGACAAAGCATAGTAGTCACTGTAGACAACCACTCTGTGCCCGAAAGGTTAGCGCGCTCAACCTGCATCCGCTTACAGGTAGTGGGTGTGCCATTCAATGCTGCGCTGTTCCCGGAAATGCATTCTTGAGCTAGACGCTTAACTCACATTGCCTCGCCCCACCCAGGAGTAAACTGGGCACCTGTGAGGGAAGTGATAACACACTGTAATGCAGTAACCCTTGTATGTGGCCGTGAGCCAGCATGGGGTTTAAATACTCCCCAGAGAGTGGCACTGGTGCTCGTGCCTGACTGTGCAACCTGTCTGTCACAGTGTTTGTCGTCAGGTGCTGGTGAGGGACGAATCAAGCGGCCCTGTTGTCAGGAGGTCACGTGTGAAGCGGTATTAGACCCAGACGTGAGTGATAAGTTGTTATATAAATCCACACCTTTACCTTTATATTTCTATTTTACATGTTTGTTTCTGGTATACCCAAACACGAGTCGAAGTATTTGCACTCTGTGTCACTCTCTGTCTCTGTCTCGCTTGCTCTCGCTCTCGATCTCTGTCTCTGTCTTTGTTTCTGTCTTTGTGTTTGTGTGTGTGTGTGTGTGTGTGTGTGTGTGTGTGTGTGTGTGTCTGTCTGTCTGTGTCTGTCTGTCTGTCTGCCTGAGTGTGTGTGTGTGTGTGTGTGTGTGTGTGTGTGTGTGTGTGTGTGTGTGTGTGTCTGTCTGTCTGCCTTCCTGCCTGTCTGCCTGTGTGTGTGTCTCTGTGTGTGTTTGTGTGTGTGTGTGTGTGTGTGTGTGTAAGTGTGTGTGTGTGTGTGTCTGTCTGCCTGCCTGTCTGTCTGCCTGTGTGTGTGTCTCTGTGCGTGCGTGTGTGTGTGTGTGCATGCGTGTGTGCGTGCGTGCGCGCGCGCGCGCGCGCGCGTGTGTGTGTGTCTCTCTCTTAGCGACACGGCAAATCATGACGGGCCTGCGCAGCCTGCGTCAGCTGAAGACTCAAAGATCGCTCCAGTTTTTGACCGTCAGCCTCCCCCCCCCCCCTTCCCCCCCCCCCCCTTCACCCCCACCCCACCCCTTCCACTCCCACCCTTCCACCCCTACCCCTTCCCCCTCTTCACGACATTATGGCAACATAGCCGACTGTGGGGTCAAAGTTTGCTTGTCTCTAACAGACAGTAGTGTGCGCGAACTGCTTGGATTTAACGTGGAACAGACTCAGTCCGATTGATCGTGAAGTTACGGATGTTTTAATTACTGGATTTCAGTCTTTATGCAGCTGTACACGTGTTCCCGTCATTTTGTTCCCTTTGTCTTGTTACCTCGATAATCTTGTTTGTGTTCGTTCTTTAGTTCTCTCTCTCTCTCTCTCTCTCTCTCTCTCTCTCTCTCTCTCTCTCTCTCTCTCTCATCTTTTCTTCTCTCTCATCTCCTCTCTCCATATCCTCCCCCCTTCTACTTTATTCTCTCCTCTCCTCTGCTCTGCTCTGTTCTCCTCTTCTGTCATCTCCTCTCCTCTCCGCTTATTCCCTTCCCTCCCCTCCCCTCCCCTCCCCTCCCTTCCCCTCCCCTCTCCTCTCCTCTCCTCTCTTCTCCCCTCCCCTCCCCTCCCCTCCCCTCCCCTCCCCTCCCCTCCCCTCCCCTCCCCTCCCCTCCCCTCCCCTCCCCTCTCTCCCCTCCTCTCCTCTCCTCTCCTCTCCTCTCCTCTCCTCTCCTCTCCTCTCCTCTCCTCTCCTCTCCTCTCCTCTCCTCTCCTCTCCTCTCCTGTTTTATCCTGTCCTGTCCTCTCCTTTCCTTCGTCTTAGTCTTCTTTCTGTGCAGTGTTGCTTCTGACGTTACCTACCTAAAAGTAAGTGACCACATCCCGGTAACCCTACAAGCAGATGTAGAACGCTTGTGATGGAATGTGCGATTTAATTCCAACATTTTGTTTTGTATTAATGTCCTACACTCTCTGAACGACAATAAATGACATACAGGACTGGTGTTAAGAAAGTTATCATAGGTCTAAGAGTAAATAAGGGGAGATGGAATGTGCATCGAGGGGGAAGTGTGTGTGTGTGTGTGTGTGTGTGTGTGTGTGTGTGTGTGTGTGTGTGTGTGAGAGAGAGAGAGAGAGAGAGAGAGAGAGAGAGAGAGAGAGAGAGAGAGAGAGAGAGAGAGAGAGAGAGAGAGAGAGAGAGAGAGAGAGAGAGAGAGAGAGAGAGAGAGAGAGAGAGATGGAGTAAATTGTACAGCAACGAATAGCTGTACATGCTTTGTTGCGTTATATGCTTCATTATTAGGGACGGGTTTCTCAGACTAGGATATGCAATCCATAAGCGATCCAAAAGGCAGTTCCGGTATTATTTCTAAGCGATGGCTGTAATCAATCATACAGGAGCCGTATCAACATTGGGATGAAAGAGGAGACAATGGCTGGTTTTGGAATCGGTTTTCTTACTAGAACTGACTGATTGACGTTGCGTAAAATTACAGCGATCACTTTGAAAAAAGACCGGAAATGTATTTTGGACTGCCTTTGCTAGCGCACCATCGCCCTAGGAAATCCCCTTCAGTACCTCGGTGCCATTCTGTTTTTCTTTTTATAGAACCTTACACGGCATGCAATCAGATTATGTTTTGGTGTGTTGCGTGCGTTTTTGAGGAACACATCTCTTGAGTAAAGCCTGAGTTGTACCGTCTGTCCTTACCCAAGAATGCACAAGCTTGCACGTGCGTGTGTCTATACACGCATGTGATGATAATAATCATCATCATATTTCTGTAGCACTGCTATGAGCATTTATGAGCTTACAACACTTCACGAGCAACACGGTTGTGTACATAGTTGAAAGGGTAAACGCCTCCAGCTATGCACACAAAAAATTACATTTATCTCTCTGAGTATTATAACATATGTGGATAAACGAAAAAATACAATAAAGATAAACGTGTCAACTATACAGTCAAAAGCCGGGAAAGAAAATGTCGAAGTGACAAGGAGAACATGACGAAAACAATGGTCGCAAACGCGAAAGAGATTCGCGATGGATGGATGGATGGATGGATGGATGGATGGATGGATGGATGGATGGATGGATGGATGGATGGATGGATGGATGGATGGATGGACGGATGGACGGATGGATGGATGGATGATGGATGGATGGATGGAGTTTTACAGCCTATTAGCCTTTGTAGGCTAAGAATGACAATCACTAGAAGAGTTTTAAGTATGCGCATTTCAAGTCACGATGTCCCTATTTATTCGCCTCTTACGAATTGCTAAGGGAGACGTGGTGGGTCAATTCTATCCCCCCAACTCACAGGAGGTAAGAGATTCGCGACTAGCAAGCAG
>JAWQFJ010021969.1:27500-30000 GCA_034096865.1 Theodoxus fluviatilis
CGGTAATTTCGAGAATACGACCTTAGAAAACCACTTTCTCTTCAAGCCTCGATTCTGAAAATTTGATACATTCAATCGGACCTAACTTCCAGTTAGTGTGCAAAATCTCAAGGAAATCCGTCCAGTAGTTTTTGAGATATAAGCCGTGGAGACGGGACAGACAGACACACACACACACAGACAGATAAAGTCTGTAGGACCTCCAGTAAACCTGGAGGGATAAACTTTTTTAGAATATCTATTTGGGGCCAAACTGTTTTTGGCTTGACGTCATCATTTACGTTTGCAGACTGTGAATGATGTCGACGGAAGTGGCTCCACGCCATTGGTCCGTGCCTTGAAGGAAGGGCAAGATGACGTAGTGCAGCTGCTGCTGAAACGAGGCGCTGACGTCAATCTCCAAGAGGAGAGAACTTTCAGGACTCCTCTCCTCTACGCTCTCTACCTCAAGAAGCTTGAACTCTTCCAGCTTATTCTCAGGTAAGGCTTCACCCAGCCCAAGTTTTGCTCGACCTGCGACTGTCTCAAAGGCAGAACTCGATACAGTATTTGCTGAATTTCCACCAGTCCGTGCACATATATAGCCTTCGGTGTGGCTGACGATAACAACATTGCATAGCAGCTTCACACAGGCCTCAAACCGAATCCCACCCTATGCCTTGTCATGGAGCAACTAACAGATTCACTGGAAGTTGACTACAGACACATAATGGATGGATGGGTGGATGGATGGATGGGTGGATGGATGGATGGATGGATGGATGGATGGATGGATGGATGGATGGATGAATGGGTGGATGGATGGATGGATGGATGGATGGATGGATGGAGGGAGGGAGTGAGTGAGTGAGTGAGGGAGGGAGGGAGGGAGGGAGGGAGGGAGAGAGGGAGGGAGGGAGGGAGGGAGGGAGTGGAGGGAGGGAGGGAGGGAGGGAGGGAGGGAGGAGGGAGGGAGGGAGGGAGGGAGGGAGGGAGGGAGGGAGGGAGGGAGAGAGGGAGGGAGGGAGGGAGGGAGAAAGGATGGATGGATGGATGGATGGATGTAGGATGATGCATGGTTTTTTTTACGGCCAATCAGTCTTTGAAGGCTATTTAAGGTCATCAATCACGAAAAACAGTAGAATTTGTTAGAATGAGAGCAAGTGAAGTGGATTTCCCTCCTTATTCGCCACTTATGACACACTTAGGGAGACCCGGTGGGTCCGTTCTTACCCCCAGCTTAAAGACACGTTCTGTTGCATCAAGAGTTAAATGCACCACCAAATTATGTGCACTTATTACCCTTTCATGTGTCTAGTTTTCCTTACGGGTGGGAAAAGGCAAACAAGATTAAGCTCGTGGAAACCATATAACTCACGAAGGATTTTATTTGGAGTATGTCATATTAACACACCAAACAAACAAACAAAAAATAAGAGACATCGATTTTTGGCGTTCTTCGAGGAAAAAAACCTTACTGGTGAGATATAATTTTGCCGTTCTCGTCTACTAAGCTTGGATGTGGAGGTGTGTCTAACACTGACTGCTTATTGGCTGAAGTGAGCTGTCAATCAAACATAGGGTATTGTTCCATTGGAGACTTTCATCTTCGCTGCGTCACTATAGTCACAAATGTAACACACGTGATGGACACGTAAGTGTGTTTTGAGTGCAGAGTCAACTTTGACGCGTACATTCCTGTGCCGGGTTCCCCAACGTGAGTTGCACCACAAGCTTGACACAAACCATGAACACGTGTTAATGGTGTGAGATAGTGCAGCGTTTCACAGCAATGAAGAGAACAGTTTCATCTTCGACAGACTGATTCACGGAGAATTAGGTGAAACTATTCCATAGAGCTGTTTCATGGAAACTGAATGGTGTAGCCTCTGTTACTGTACCTGGAAAGATTGTCTGTTTTAATGGCAGGGGGTGGAGGACAGTTTATGTATAGAATTTTCTCTTTTTGGAAATTACGAGTAAAATTCTTATTGAGAGCACTTTTTTCAACTGTTATACCAAATCAGGACATTAACCAAGGTCAGTACTGGTTCGGGCGAGTGTAACAAGACAAAGCAGTTAACGTTTCAAGTGTACGCTCTACGTCAGGACAAAACAAGCAAAACGCCAAAAACGAAAACAAACTCAGCTGCAACACACATATTGTTACAAATGCCCAGACAAGTACCTTGGTTAACTTCAAAGTACAATGTACAATGAGACAAAAAAAACTGCTTTCCTGACCTACAGTGTCCATCACTCAAATCTCTTCTCTAAGTGCATAGTAACAAACTGGCCATTCCCTCTTTCTTCATGACCTAAAACAAAGTTAGTTCTCACTTCAAAGTACAACGAGACAAACATCTTAATATCCTGATTACACATATGCCAGGTGGCATTCTGTTACTAGTCTGCAGCATCACACAAAAAGGAAAGGCACAAAGATGAAGTGTTTGCGAGTTTCTCGCACAGCTGATGCCACCATAGTTTCCATCCAGGAAGTAAAGTGTAAGATTTAATA
>JAWQFJ010021970.1:0-15000 GCA_034096865.1 Theodoxus fluviatilis
TGTTGCACTCTTCTCTGCAATATCTTGATGTACGGGGGTTCTCCTGGCTTGCGCTAGGAAGTCGATCGAAGTGACAGACTCTGGTGGTCGTTTCCAATGAACTTTATTCACGCACTGACCTCTACAGTGGTGAAAATCAGCAACAGCAATTCGTATAGCGCTCACACAGCTTCACTCTGCTTACAGTACTGCAGAGGCTCGCTAGCGCACAGCAGAAACTCGCTCTGTACAGGGTCAAAGCTCTCACCTTTAACTCTGTCGTATCTGCTGCTCTCCCTCTCTCACTCGCTTTCGCTCCTTATATACCTTTACACAATTTCTAGAAACTACCAGCACAATATCGCACATACTCCTACATTCCTTACTGCGACGCGACTGACTTACTGTGTCACAACAAGCTAATATTAGCCTAACTCGGTCGCGCGTGGGTCAAGGCCGTGACCTGACTGATAAACACGCCTGCGACGCTGCCAGCATTATCAAGAATATTCACAACACCTTTATTTAAAAAACAACAACAACACATTCCTCCCTACGCTTCTTTCGCAACCCCACATTGCCACCATCTTTGCCTCATAACATACAATACACTGAGTGAATCACGCCCCAAAATTGCTGCTCAGGAGTGAATCACGTGTCTGTCTGTGTCTGTCTGTGTCTGTCTGTCTGTCTGTCTGTCTGTCTGTCTGTCTGTCTGTCTGTCTGTCTGCCTGTCTGTCTGTTTGTCTGTCTGTCTGTCTGTCTGTCTGTCTGTCTGTCTGTCTGTCTGTCTGTCTGTCTGTCTGTCTGTCTGTCTGTCTGTCTGTCTGTCTGTCTGTTTGTCTGTCTGCCTGTCTGTCGTCTCTCTCTCTCTCTCTCTCTCTCTCTCTCTCTCTCTCTCTCTCTCTCTCTCTCTTTCTCTCTCTGTCTCTGTCTCTCTCTCTCTCTCTCTCTCTCTCTCTCTCTCTCTCTCTCTTTTCTCTCTTCCCTCCCCAAATTCAGTTTCGAGCAAGCCGGTTTTCGTACAAACCATTCCACGATCGACCACATATTCACGCTGTACTCAATAGCTGTAAAAACGTATATGGGGAAGGTCGTAGGAAACTCTGTGCTGCCTTCGTTGACTTTGAGAAGGCCTTTGATTCTGTTAACCGTACATGCCTGTGGAGTGTTTTGAAGAAGCTTGGTCTCTCTACTAAGTTTGTAAAAATGTTGAAAGCTGTTTACTCGCATGTTGAGGCAAGTGTTCGGTGGGGAAACACCGTGTCAGATCCCTTTAATTGTCCAGTCGGGGTGAGGCAGGGGTCAGTTGAGTCGCCGATAATTTTCTGTCTATATATAACATACGTGGCAGATTACATACGGGACAATGGACGACATGGGGTGCAGTTGCTACCGGGAACGAAAGAACTGTTTTCCCTCATATTTGCCGATGACATTGTGCTTCTGTCCACTACTCCTGTGGGTCTTCAACGCCAACTGGACAATCTGAGTACTGCATCGAGTCGCCTCGGCCTGACTGTCAATAGCGAAAAAACGAAAGTGATGGTTTTTAGGAAAGGAGGCTTTTTAGGTAGAGGAGAAAAATGGAACATAGAGGGTAAGGATCTAGAAGTAGTTAACAGGTACAAATATCTAGGGTTTGTTTTTACCACAAAGCTGTCCCTGTTCACTGCTCTCGAAAGTCAAGTGGTAAGAGCGAAGCAGAAGATTGTGCAGTTGCTAAGAACTATTAGGAACTTACATTCCCAGAGTGTCACTGTATTTTTCCGATTGTTTGATGCCCAGGTGCTACCAGCATTATCGTATGGTTCACAGCTGTGGGGATTGGCCAGAAGACATAACGCAGAAAAAGCGCATATGTTTGCGTGTAAGCGCTTTCTTGGGGTTGATCTGAAATCGCCCAACAGTATGTGCTATGGGGAATTGGGTAGATATCCCTTGTTCATTACCACCACACTTCAGGCTGTAAAATACTGGCTTAAACTATGCAAAATGTCAGACAGCAGAATTCCCAAGCAAGCCTACATGATGTTGTTGAATTCTAAAATGCCTAAAGATATGAACTGGGTGAAATCAGTAGAAATGTGTCTATCAAATCTAGGTTTCACGTATATTTGGAACAGCTGTGGCACACTGAATGAGAAGAGTTTTCTGAAGTCTTTAAAACAAAGACTGCAGGACTGCTACCTGCAAGAATGGAACGCAAAGCTGAACACAAGTAACAGATTCGGTTTTTATAGACTTTTTAAAGCATCTTTTGAATGTGAGCAATACTTGTCTTATATAAGCATAAAGAAATTCCGCGATGCATATGTTCGCTTCCGTTTGGGATGTAATGACCTGAACATAAATTCAAGTTCAAGAAAGGAGAATAACTCCGATATGAATTGTCCATTTTGTGACGAAACTGAGAACGAAGCTCACTTTTTATGTTTTTGCCATGTGTATGACGATATTAGACAAAAATATTTTTAGCAAGACATCTCATATATGTACATGGTCCAAATTTAAGGCATTTTATGGGTGGAAAGGAGCCAAAGATGACTCGAGATATTTCCATGTTCATTTTTTATGCATTTGAGCGACGTTCACAGAAACTGCAAGAAATGTCATCGGACATTTAAATGATCGGGTACAAAACTTAATCTGTGAAAAGTTTTGCACTTGTGTACAGATATTTCACTCCTTTTAAAGAGTTTTTATGTACAGGCAAATATTGATATTTTGCTTCCTTTAATCACATAGTGATATCCTAGTGTAATTCTTGTTTCTTGGAAATGTTTTAAATGTGTACATATGTTTATACTCCTGCAATGGTGGGTCGTCGGCCGAAAAAGTAAACAATCAATCAATCAATCTCTCCCCTCCCCACCCCTCTCCCTCTCTCTGCCCCCCCCCCCCCCTCTCTCTCTACATTTTACAGACCATGTTTGTCTGTCTGTCTGTCTGTCTGCCTGTCTGCCTGTCTGTCTGTCTGTCTGTCTGTCTGTCTGTCTGTCTGTCTGTCTGTCTGTCTGTCTGTCTGTGTCTGTCTGTTTGTCTGTCTGCCTGTCTGTGGTCTCTCTCTCTCTCTCTCTCTCTCTCTTTCTCTCTCCCCCCCCCCTCTCTCTCTCTGCCTCCAACCCCCCCTCTCTCTCTACATTTTACAGACCATGTACGTAGGAAATCTTGTACATCGTCAAAGACAATCAGTTTATCGGCTTGTATGCCAAACACTTGAGTAGAATTTTCTTACGGTCTGACAGTTTTTCCTGTCATGATGCGTCGCATTCTGAACACAGAGATATACTATATTCACTAGTCTCAGCCACGCTGAATGGATGCGTCGAAGACAAGACAGATGCATACTCTTTGACAACTCATTGCTCACTGGTTTTAACTACGATGACTCTTTTGGCAGGGTCTCTTCGTGGCTGTCTTCTACTGCTTCCTCAACGGAGAGGTAAGACATGATATGAATTGATGGATGGCTGTTGAGTGGATGAATAAATGAACGAACGTACGAACGAGTGAACGGTAAAGGAATTAATGAAGTATTAAACATATGCACAAAAATGAATGAATGAAATGTGAATGAACGAGTAATTCAACAGTGATTGAAAAACTAACAAAAAAAGGACGAACGAATGAATGAATGAGTGACGAACAAAACCCAGCAAATGTACAGACGAATGAACAAACGAACGAGTGAATGAATCAAGGAATGAATAGTTGGATGGAAGAAAAGAACATGGTTGCTTGAACGAGCACATGAAAATGAATGAATGAATGAACGGATGCTTGAACGAACAAATGAATGAATGGATGGATGGATAGTTGGATATATGGATAGATGGATGAATGGATGAATGGATGGGTGGATGGGTGGATGGATGGATGGGTGGATGGATGGATGAATGATATATCGGAGGTACTTCTCAAGTTCTTGGTTGAGTGTTGACGCCGCGCGTCTCAGCTGAAAGCAAGGGGACTGCAAGGTCTGGAGTGAGGTAGGGGATGGAGATGGAGAGATGGGAGAAGACGGATGTCAGCAAATGAGAAAGCGAACTGTCACTGAGTAGTGGGGAAACTTTCTATACATTAAACCACCGATGAGTTGAAGCGTTGAATTGCTCAGTTTTGCTGTCACATGAGCAATTATGCACAAATGTTGTAGGTCGTAGGCCTCGCACACAGCGTAAAAGATTAACAATGTGGACGAGGATGTTTTAGTAACATGCATGTTTGGAGAGGCATTGCTGTAACTTACGCATTTCATGTACATATTAATTGTGCGCTATGCCCAACCCGCCCAACCTCAGTGGTGGAGTGGCAAAGAAGACAAATTGAACCCAATGAATTGCGTTTACCGTTTTTATCATGACTGCATACGTCATGGGTGGTTACTTGGTCTCAAACGAAGAGCGTGTCTCCATTCTCCCATTGGATGTTACTGCTTCGGACGGGGAGTTACCAATTAGGCGATATCATATACATGTATATCTCTATTTTGCTGCTACTTATTACAGCTTCAGGACTTTGCACAAGTATAGACAGCGTAGCGAGATATCTTACAGGCTCACAGACTTCGTAGTCAGAGCACTCAGACGTTCGCAGCAAGATCGTGGGTTTGGTCCCTGTCTGATGTCCGAAACGTTTTTTTCTGCCTGTCCTGTGCATGTTGACCTACTCTGTAAAAAAACACAAAACATACAGATACAATAGTGAAATATCTCACAGCCTTTCGGGTCGTCTGGGCATGTAAGACCTAACCAGCAACCGCTGATACAGGGCAGTGTAGACAGGAGAAGACAACACGGACCATGGTAGCTCAGCTGGTAGAGCATTTCGAGCGCTAACCAAAAGGTCGCGGGTTCAGTCCCCGACTGGGGTCCCACTTTTTTTTCTTCCTGTCTCCCTCGCAGGACTTTGGCTCTGTATCTTAAACAGACGGACTAGTGCGATATCTCACGGCCATTCTTAGAGAAAGAATCAGGAAATCGAATCTGCAGTCGTAGTGGTAGTAGTGGGCCTCCGGCAGTCATGTCCGACCATTTGTCCTGGCCTTGAGGCGGGTTTCTCAGGACTAGGATACCTTAGCAAAGATAGTCAAAGGCAATCCAACTAAATCGCGTTTCTTTTCCGAAGTTGTTCAAACCATTCAACCACGCCCGTGGCGAGAAGACAAAACTGCTGAGGCGCTCGCCCGATAGGCGAGGGGAAAAAATCAGAAAGCACTCCGCTGCTGTTTCCAACTGTCTCACTGGGAAACACGGAACAGCTTCCATCAACGGGCCACACTAGTGGACTTGTTCGAGGAGAGGAATGTGAGAAAGACAGCCAAGCTGGTGGGAAACACAAACTGGCGGAACACAACATCTAATTGGCTGGGTTTTTATGAGTTGTTTTTCTCCTAATTGTCATATTATTTTGTCATTATATGTATGAATTACTGCAAATTAACTGAGAATCAACCAATCAATATCGCTTGCCGGTAAGATGCTATTGCTTGCTAGTGTGTATGGCCCGCCAGCGTGGCCGTCTTTCCACACCCGTTTCCTCGGACGAGTCCCCTAGTGCGGCCCGTTTATGGAAGCGTTTCCGGAAAAAACTACCACAGACAGGCGCCAGATTTCGTGAATTTTGTTTTATGGAGTTGGTGACACAACAGGATTCTCGCAAAAACTGGCCTTGACTTATATCGTGACCGATGTGTGACAGTTGGAAACAGCATCGAAGTGCTTTGTGTTGTTATTCCTGAAGACTCCCGGTGGAGCATAGGGCCGCAACAACACCTCGCCAACGCACTCTGTTCTGGGCTGTTCTCCTCAGCTGAGTCCACGTCATTCCGGCGTCCTTCACTTCGCTCTCGACAGACCTTCTCCACGACTGTTTGGGCCGTCCCACTTTTCTTTTTCCCTGTGGGTTCCAGTCAAGTGCTTGCCTCGTGACGTTGTCGGCTGGTTTGCGCAGTGTGCGACCTATCACCCCCATTTCCTTTTCTTGATGTCCTGACTGATGGGGTTTTGGTTGGTTTTCTTCCATAGGTCTGTGTTGGAGATCTTCTCAGGCCACCTGATGTTGAGGATGTGGCGCAAGCACTTGTTGAAGTGCTTTAGTTTTCTTTAATTTTCGCATAAAAAATTACTAGCCCGTCGGGTGAGCGACTCTGCGGTTGTATCTAACCAGATGCAATTTTTATTCGCCAATGAGGAGCGTTTAAATGGTTTCAACACGTTTTGAAATGAAGCACGCCGCAGTTGGATTGCTTTTGATTCAATTTACTAGCGTATCCTAGTCCTGGGAAACTCGCCTCTGGAGTTGTAGTCGACTTGTTTGCAAATGCAAAATGTCCACCCAAAACCAAATTGTGATTTCTTCTTCAGGTGCGTGCTGCCGTGAAGAAGAAGGTGTCCATACTGCGGGAGAGACGCAGCATTGTCAGTCGCTACAACTACACCAAGACCACGGCTGGCTCTCCAGTGCGCAGCAGCTTCCAAGACCAGCTGCCCATCGCGACCTTTCCCGGGGTCAAGGCCACCAACGGCCACGACGGCCGTTCCCATGTGACCACTCGTTTCGCCACCGATGACACCACCGAAAACACCAGTATGCTCTAAAGCGACGCGTCCTGTTGGTCCATCGGGCAGTTAACAGCTACAAGAACTAGAAGGCGGTGCTTGAGTAGTGTCGACCTGTCCGTGTCTTGGCGAATTATCAAATGTTGGTCTTACATGATCCTTAAATCTTACAGGTTTACATAAAGTGTGAATACAAATGTTTAGACATTCAACCGATGACTGATGCATTGCTTGCAAGAAGGTCACGGCGACATTGTTATTATTGTCCTAAGGGCTACATGACCTGCCATGATCATGTGCTTTGAGACAGAGTTGACGGGAAGCCGAATGAAGAATGAGTTCTGTCCGCGTCAGACGCCTCACTGCCAAGCAGGGGTGACACGTGCGTGGTCTAGTGGCACTACTCCTTGAGAGAGCAATGGTCCTTTTGACCGACTGATCGTCACGCCTCGGGTTCAACGTACGTCCAAACATACGTTGTGCCCCTCATCGAGGGCAATTCCTGGCTGCTGGGCTGTCAGGTCCTACTCCAGTAGCTCAGCCAGGGGTGAAGAGGCTCCCAAGGACGTCATAACTAAATCAGGCCTGTCAGACCTCGACCATACAGGTTCTTACTTGTGACTGGTCATTCCAAACTGAGTAGGACCAAATCTTCGGTCAAATCGACATACGGCAGGATGGACGTTACAGATCAATTTGGAGATTTGACTTAAATAATAAAACCTGAAGCGTCATAGCATCCACTTTGTGCATTTCACGTTTCAAATCCACTGATATATGGTTAGCTTTTACGTCTACGTGTAATCATAGTTTGTGAAAACAAAACAAGCACATGATTACGTAACACTCCACGTTGTGACTATCCTAATTTTACCTTCACTTGCAAACAGATCTGTACGTTGCTCGGTGGTAGTGCCAACAAAAGGCTCTCACATGTATACACAGTACATTTTTCATCGGCCACTGATGAAATTCCCTTGAGCTGGAAGTTAATGTCATTGCCCGTGGTCCGTAGACTTTGGTCACTAACAGGCGCTTACAATCCTATTCGACTAAAATAAACAAGCAAACCTGTTTTCAGTACACATTTTTTCCAAACAGTTGATTAAGATTATTGCAGACGAGAGAGAGTGAGATTGACAATGCACAATTCTTGCTCGTTTTAAACAAAGACGTCGGCAATTTTTCCCGTCATTCTGTCAACACAGGCATAAATAATCATCACGGCACACATTATTATCAGTTAGTAGCATTATTAAGATTATTCATTGCACTTTGTGATGGTGAGTCTGAAGAAAACCGTAAAGTGTCGGACCGACTACTCAGTTTGGGAGGATCGGTCATATTTGACCCTGGCTTAACTCCACTACCGCTTAAGTTGCCCCTCAGAGTATCAAAGACGCCGCTCTGCAGCTGCTTAATGACACGCTACTCGTGACTGCATGGGATACAATGAGACAGGCGACAGCATGCTTAAGAGCACTTCAGAGGGGAGGTAAACAGCGGAAAGAAACCTTCAGCTGCAAGGGGAATTTTGGGCTCCACAGTTGTCTTAGAAATAAATAGACTCTCTCTCTCCCCTCGTGGAAAGAAAAAAACTGTATACGTCCTGTTAATACAAAGGTGACCACAAAGGATTGCATGTAGGTGAAGGTATTCCTGGTTTGTTGAAGGATAAAATATTTCGGGCGTAGCCCTTCCTCACTGAAGAACGTTTTATCCTTCATATTCTTCCTCTGGAATGCCGTCAAACTTGGAGACCAGTTCTTGCAATGAAGGATGCTGTCCCGCGCAGTTGGTGCGGTGGCCAATACAGTTCTTAGGACACAGCTACTGGTTGTGGCCATAAATCTTCTCGTAGTATGTGCTGATGTTTGCAGTTCTAAAGAACATGCTCAACAGTATCTTTTGCCTTTCCATTGACAACATGTCGACGATGAGGAAAGATGGAGTTTGCGGTGCATATGGTATCTCAGCCTGCAGTGACCTGTCCTCAGTTAGAAGATTTGTTACCTGCTCTTGTCTGGATAGCTGGTGGTAGCTGTCCTTTGGCTGTTGTACCGGTACAGAGATTTGATGATGGTTACCATCTCTGTAGTGGAGACTTCATTGTTTTCCGTTTCTTTCTCTGCTCCCGGTTTGGCTAGTTTATCCGTAATTAATCGATGGATTTCTACACCACTAAGCAATCCTTGTGATGAGTTTTGTTTTGTCTTTGGAAATACAGCAGTCTAGCTTTTATCTACGTCCTGTTAATATTTACAGATGGATTCAGGCTCCGAAAATGCAACTAAGCATACATATAATATCGTCCAGAACTGACTGTAGCCTGTGCAATTTTGAATAGAATAGAAAATAGATACAATGTTATACATACGTGCAGATCGTGTCCCTTTTCTCCTCCCTTTTAAATTCATCACGTGCTCTACAAACTATCAACAAAGACAGATTCAATTCATAAGAAGAACATATTTTAATTATTGAAAATCATATAATGTTTTTACAAAGAGTGAAAATCATTCTGTAGCATTTGAATAAATGATGTAGTATTCTAAGCAGGCATTTAAAAATGATAGACTTTTTTGGTGCACCATTGACTTGGCAGCTGAAGTTTTCTTCCTGCCTGGTCAGAGTCCATCTTTCATTCGGCTTGCTCGGACAGCAACAGTGGTCATTTGAGTGGACATTCCAATCGCAGCCTCCAACATCTCACCATTCCAAAGACATCTTCATAACTGTGACTACTTCCTTTCTGGAATGCTGAAGCATCCATCGATAGAGGATATAATGAATGATCAGGATAATTATTTCTTCACATTATGAGGGAGTATGCATGATGACCGTATGGCTTGTTTTTGTAGAATATATGCATACCTTCTTTTGAAATCTTCTATAATTTGTAAAGATCATTATGAAACATTGGGAAGAAAATATGAGGGTTTAATGGGGCTTGTGGTTGCTAAAGTGGAGTACAACACAACAGCATTCTCATTAGTACAATATGACTGATGGTGGCTATGTACGTAGTTCTGAGGGTTGATAAGATAGAATCCTGTCCATTAGTTTCTCGAATGGATTTGCAGAAATTTTACGACGTTCATTTGTCTTGGTAAGGAATGATCAAGTTGCAAGGGACATCGTCTTAATAGACTTAATTTTTTATCGTCTGTCTGTCTGTCAGATCCTCAGTCTCTCACACACTGTCATTGGAGTCCAGGTCATATGCATCCAAGAACTGGCTCTTTATGTGCTTGCTATACAAAACACGCCATGCCTGTATGTAACACTTGGCTTGATTGACGAAAACACTCTGGCATGCACTTAGGAACATTTTCAAGTAGGAGAAGACGACGACGACGACGACGACGACGACGATGATGTTGACGACGACGACGACGACGACGACGATGATAATGATGATGATGATGATGATGATGATGATGATGATGATGATGATGATGATGATGATGATGATGATGATGATGATGATGATGATGAAGACGACAAACAACAACAACTCAGGGTTGGCTACGGATAGTTTTCACTTTTTTTGCTGGATAGAAATATTAATGTTCCTTATGTATAAATTAATTATGATAATAGAATGTAAATTATCCGTCTGTAGAAACGGTTTTTATTATAGTACTTATTTCACACATTCGTTTGTCAATCATCTTTACTATCGTAACACATCAGTACGGTACAAGACAACTTGTGCTGCCAAGACAACCCCCTCATCAGCCGGATTGCTGTGGTCTTCGTGAATTCCGGGACTGCTTCTGTGCCACTCTCACAGACAACTTCAAGCGACATTCGCACGTTCTTCGGGAGGACCCGAGAATCTTCCCAGCCTAAGTTCTGCATTCTGTGTCTGTTCTGTGCAGGCACCAGGCTCTACTACACACTTTCTCATGTGACGCTCAGGCCAGTCTGAGCGATGAAAGAGAGACCTGTGAGAACTAGGAAAGACTAGCAGACGCTCTTCGGAATATCCCGGTATGAAGGCTAAAGATAAATGCGTCAAAGTTAGTTATGTTGATTATCGGCAATGATGACAGACTGTCAAAGAACTGACTTGATCAGTGGTCAGAGCACTTGGACATTTACCGGGAGGTCACGGGTGCAGTCCTCGCCATAGGTCCGACACTTTTCCCCTGTTTTGCGCATGGAGACCCGGCTCTAAATAAAGGAGGAACTTTGTGCTACCTGGAGCTGTGAAGGGTCTGCGTGATGTGGACACTTGCAGTTCTTCAGGATCTACAGCTAGCCTTCCATAGTACATGGACGCAGCTTCCGTAACTTTGTGCAACCATGTTTTCAATTAAATGTCTCGGATATGTCATCGATGGGAAAACAATTGTAATTATTTTAGGTGTTAAACGTCAGATTTCTTAAATGAAAAGACATCATAATGATAACCTGTTACATTGTATGTGGCGAATTTTTGCGGTCACGTGAGGTTACTGTTTTTTGCTTTGTCTTTGTGATGATGTTGCCTTCTCCTGGATCTGGTCTGGTAGACAGGAAAAGGTCAGGTTGACTGACTGATGATCTACTGACCCCCTGTGGCCAGACTGGCTGCTTGAAGCCACCACTGGTTGAGCTACTGGAGCAGGCTCCGAAAGCTTCTCAGCCGGGGGACCCTGCTGATGAGAGGGGCATCGAGCGGCTGCAGCCAAATGTTTTTCTTCTCTTTCAACATGATGACTTCCTGAATACCAGAACTAAACGGCTCACTCAGTAAATAGATAACTGACTTATTTGAGCCTTCGGTCGTACTTCTACAACCTTCTTCGCCAAATGACCGATTAAGTGACTTACGTCAGAGCATACACTTGCAAGCTCACGACCACATGGCTGAACAAGTGAGACGAGGACCACAGGATATCGTGGCGTCCTTTGACCAGGTTCAGTGTTGATCTCCCGGCCTTCCCAACGCCGCTTTCGAACCATCTGTATATTCATGTACTCCATGCTCAGATCTCCAACATCCTTCTTCTCAAAACTGTGTCTTCTCTTCAGCAGATGCACATCGACTGGGAGGAACTGTCGACCTTGTTCCTTCATATGTGTTCGCAGCGTCACTGTGGTTTCCCCGAAAAATGAAGATGAAAGCTATCAAAGTTCGTCCAGAGGCATCTCGCGTTGTTGGGCATGCTTAGCGACCTGAACATCATCCGTGAATGAGGGCGTAATGCTGATTGCTGCAGACATCTACACTCTGGGGTGCTCGGTATGATCTAGGTGATCACAAAATCAGGTGGCGTACCGTATGAAATGACAAAGAGCCAATGCTTCTTTTGCATTTGAAAAGTTTCATGGTTAGATTATTCTTAGGGATGGATGCGTGGTGCGGTGACCAGTTGTTGCAAGTGGGTCGGACTCGATATTTCTATGTAGTTTGAACGCATGGTTGGATCTCAATGAGTTAACCCTGCGCCGAGGCTCGGCCTGTGCACAAGAGTTCTTCATACGTCGATAGCCGCTAGACGCCTCTCCTCATTAGCTGGAAGCCATGGGACCTGCTTCAGTAGCTGAACCTCGTGAGACCTCAAGCATCACAAGGGGGCGTCAGGTGGGAATGGGAATTTATCCTTCTCAAATTCAAACTGCCCGTTCGATCTCACTTTACAAAGCTGTGTTAGGTTCCAAGCACCCTCCATGTCTGACATGACTCACGGCGGGAATGGAGACTTCTACTTCTGGGAATCCAGTTTGCCAAGGAGCATCCCAGAGTATAGAAACAACTCACAGATCACAACGAGAGACATCATTGTCGATGAGCAGACAAAGTACACGAGGCAGATAGTCACATTGCGAAGTCTTAACGTCGTCAATCTCTGTTTCCCCTTCTGGGTTGAGGATGAAGATGTTTCTGAAAGAAATGATTTAACTTATTGAGAAAGGTCGCTTTGAATGCGTGGAAACTGAATGACCTCCATGTCTTGCATAGAAAACTAATACGATGTTGCCGTATGTAGTTACAGCGAAGTTCAGCTATGCTGCACTTTTCCCTCTGTTACGTCATTGGTGACTCAACAATGTCATTTACATGTTCATGAAGACGAAAGCGTTTGCACTATATATACAACTGCACTCTGAGGATAAGAGTTCCCTGATCAAGTTCAAAATATTTCATATTTGACCATTACGTTAGCTGTTTTCATTGTAGCACTAAGTGATGCTGTAAATTTGTAAATTGTACCGGTAACAATTAAATATGTTTACATGGGAATATTGTTGTTAGTGTTCCACCAGTGCTTTCATGTGAATAAACGTCTCGACCGTGATTTACCTATAACTCATTAATATACACGTATTAAGACTGGCCTATACTAGCAGTGAACCCTGAAATCCCGTGGTTCTGTGACTCCATCTGATGAAAGGGATCGACTAGGTCTGATTTGTTACCTCTGCCCATGAGAATTTGCTTTTCTATCGGTTGGTTGGTTGGTGCATTTTTCGGCGAAATAACTTTAAAAATTCTAAACGGATTCTGATGAAATTTGGTACAAGGTAAGAATTTTACCGAATGAACAATCCGTGAAATTTTAGAGGCTATGTAGTATCTCGTTTTGGAATTGATTCATAATGAGATATTCTATCATGCATCACGAAGTTGATACTTACTTACTTACTTACGCCTTTGACCCCTCCTGGGACATAGGCCGCCATCAAGGGTTCTCCAGCCCTCCCGGTCCTGAGCAATCTTTTCCAACTGTCCCCAAGAGTGGTCTGTTCTCTTGACATCGGCGTCCAGGTCTCGGCGCCAACTGTTTCGAGGTCTACCTCTCTTTCTCTTCCCTTGCGGGTTCCATGAAAGGGACTGTCTGGTGGTGTTTGAGACCGGTTTGCGTAATGTATGCCCTAACCATCTCCAGCGCCTTGAATGATCTCTTGGTCTGCTGATTGTTGGTTTGTGCGTTGCCAGAGCTCCTCGTTGCTGATCGTTTCAGGCCATCGTATCTGTAGAAAGCGGCGCACACATGTGTTGAGTTGATGAATGTCTGTATATTCTTGTTGGTGGTTACAGTGGTCGTCCATGCTTCGGCACTGTAGAGCAGAACAGACTTAACATTGGTGTTGAAAATCCTGATCTTTGTTTTGATGGACAGGTATCTTGAGCTCCACATGTTTTTCAGTTAGAGGAAGGCTGTCCTGGCTTTTCCTATTCTAGCCTTCACATCTGCGTCGGTTCCACCTTGCTTGTTGACAATGCTGCCAAGGTAGATGAAGTCGTCCACTTCTTCTAGCGCTTCGCCATTCAGTGTGATGGGCGATGTGTTGGTAGAGTTGACTTTCAGAAGCTTGCTCTTCCCTTTGTGGATGTTGAGGCCAAGGCGAGTAGAGTTGTCTGCCACAATGCTGGTCTTTTCCTGCATCTGCTGCTGGGTGTGGGAGAGAAGGGCCAGGGCATCCGCAAAATCGAGGTCATCAAGTTGTGACCACAGCGTCCACTGGATGCCGTTACGCTTTCCTGCTGTGGATGGTTTCATGACCCAGTCGATGGCCAGCAAGAACAAAAACGGCGACAACAAACAGCCTTGTCTCACTCCTGTCTGTACCTGAAATGCCTCTGTGAGTTGACCTCCATGGACTACTCGGCATGAAAGTCCCTCGTAAGAGTTTCTGATGATGCTGGTGATTTTCTCGGGGACCCCGTATTGTCTTAGCAGCCTCCAAAGTGACGCCCTGTCGACGCTGTCAAAAGCCTTCTCGTAGTCAATAAAATTGACATAAAGGGATGAGTTCCACTCAAGAGACTGCTCCATCATATCAGCTCTAGCTGGAGATCCATCCTCTCCCAGTACCGAAGTGTCTGTTGAACTCCTAGTTTGCGTTTCTGTAGCGGTAATGGGACAGTGACAACCTGATAAAGATATATCATCCCGCACCACAGGTTGACTCGCATTGTGCCTCAAACAAAATGGAGCGACAGCCCAATTTTGTGGCCAGGGGACCTAGTTGTCGAATAATGTTTTATATGAAACATATACATGTATGGGGCCATCTTTTTAACAGTACCTAAAAATGTAAGTCGATCTGCAGTTTAATAAATTTTTTACAATGCATCTTAATGAGACTAGAACATTGATAGTTATGGATATGAAAGTAAATTCCAGTTAGAGCTCTGACACTGTTTATACAATGTTGATTCCTTAGTGATTGCATAGAACTTTGCGCCAAATTATCATATTCAAATACAGTTTACCGTCTTCTAAAACAGAAATGCTACAAAATTCAAATCGACTTGGAGCACGATGCTCCTCATTTCGTAGTGTGGGACCACATACGTATACTCAGGCAAGTCAAGCATACAGCTGAAGAAGCCAGGTGTTCCCTTCATCTGCTGGAATAGTTGATCTTTCCGCTTTCAGGACCTGCTCCTAAAGCTGTCAGCCGGAATGGTGCGCCATTGGAGGGTCAGTGAGGATTACAATATAATCCACGTTGTTGT
>JAWQFJ010021970.1:20000-32669 GCA_034096865.1 Theodoxus fluviatilis
GACACACCCCCTGGGGGTGTGGCCTCAAACCATTGAGAAAGACCGACCCAGGCCTGGCCAATCACAGCAGCCGCTGGACGAGACAGGAACTGGGCAGGGCATTTACAAACAGCAACGCACACACCGGCGTTCTTACACAGCTTGCTCTAACAGCAACTGAAAGAAGGCTTCCTCTACTGTCACGGCAGTAGCAGGAAGATACACTTAAGCAACCAAATAGACTGAACTCAATCTTCCTCAAGAGGATTAGTTTAAACATTCAGAACAAGTCCACACAGTCTCTTCCTACCACAGAAGATGGGATGGCGCCCGGCGCCCTTCTGTATAGGTTTAACGGCAGCGTCCTTGACCTACCAACTGTGGGATTCTGATCTCCACTTATGCTATTGGTGCTTTTCGACACTAGGGTCAGTCTCATGAGTCCAACTATTTCCCATCAGGATTAAATATAAAAAGGCAATCTTACCAACGTCGTCTCTTCCTGTCACAGGAAAGAACACACATATAATCCGGGATAGACCACTCCTGAACCCTCAGAGTCGGGAAGTACGCGAGGTCTCGACCTCCGTCTCCCCCGGTCGTAGCAGCGCTCGATGGTAGATCTCGACGAGAGCTGTCCTCTCGTCCCCCTCTTGTGGCACCCAGTCCACCAGGCATCCGTGCAGCGACGACATCCTGTGAGTCGGGTCGCTCCGGCGACCCGAGAGATCTCCCCAGTCGAAGCGTCAGGTACAGCGGCAGGCGGCAGTAGACTGGATATGGCGCCAGCTCTCCCTACCCCTACCCTGCGACAAGACTACGCTCTAGACCTGTGACTGCTCTGATAGCGAGTCACACTATTGCACTACACGGTGCAAAACAAGAGAAAGCGAGGAAATGTTCCAAAGGCAGAGCGTCTATCTAATGACCTTGACCCCTCCCGACATTCCTGACCTCTCGACTTGCAGGACAACAGCCCGAAGCTTACTGCAAGACACACGCCCAGCGTGTGTACGTGTCAGAACAACACGTGTGGACGGGGACTAGTTCTATTCACACAGTTGAAAGAACAATGATTGCTTAGCGCTTAGCATCATAATAATATTCATGGTTCTATGGCAGTACAGCCCCTGCCTATACGACACCATAATACTTTAAGTCCCCCCGCCCCATATGCCATGACGACATATACATGAATGGCTACGTACTCTAACTCGCTTGCTCCATCAGACAGGAGTAATATAGGTACTGTTGCTTCACACAACACTAACAGCCAAACATACAAAAGGTCCTAACTGACCTACTACATACAGTAGTCTAGCAGTCTATACTGCATAAGCCCTCAAGGCTACAAATAGAAATCGACAAGCCTAACGCCATACGAGCGTTAGCTATTCTAGGCAAGCAACCTAGCAGTAGAAGCTTGCAAAACAGACAGCCCTCACTGGCTATAAGTAGAAGTCTGAAAAGTTAAAGCCTGAAAAGAGACAAAGCGCTTGTCACCGCCATGACAAGACTCACGCTTCTCTCGCACCTTCATTCAAGCCACATTCTACTACATGCATGTCAACTACAGAGAAACTGATACCCACCCATGGCGTTATCAGCACGAGAATCCAAAGGCGACTCACAGATAAGAATAGTTACTTCTCCCTCTCGTATTTCCCTCCCCAGGATAGAGCGGAGATTACTTACTCTGTTACACTCTCTGTTTCTGCAAAACAGTTAATCAAAATGGCATTCTCCCTCTGTCAATTACAAAATGCATTTAACTCAATTTACAATGAGCTTAATTACTACAACTCACCCCAAAACCGGGCTATGACCAGTCAGGCGGTTGTACCCTCGGGAGAGGCCAGAGCCCTCCCTCAAACGGTATGAGCTCCCCCCAGCGAGGCGCCATGCCTCCTGGGGGCCCATGGCGCGACAAGCACCACAACCCACCCTGCTCACTCGAGCTGCGAGCATGGACTGACGCTCAAGGCGCCAAAAACGCAACGGTCATCTGCCCCCGATCTCATTAGCCAATGAAATCATTCGATGCCTCCTATCACGAGGTCATCATTCGCGTGGACTACACGTGCGAGGGCAAAGTCCACGGAATTTTCCATCACACCCCCCAAATATTCGAAAGAACCTCCACCCCCCAACTGACGGCGGGGTTGGCAACGGGCCTCACCTCTTGACCCTTGTTACTAAATATATCAGCGCAGAGCGCTGACTCTGCAGATTTCGAACTGGGGCGATGCAACTCACTTTCCACTAACCCTCACTCTCAATTAAATTCTTAATTCATGTCGTAATTCCGCGACAGCGTCAAACATGTCTGTGAACACTTCCGTTTTTGTACTGCGCAGGTTCCACTGTGCTCTTAAAACCTGAATTCATTTCTGCTTCCCTCTCACTGCTAGGTCATCTAATGTAGCATCAATGGAAAGTTTCGTCGATAGTATGTAGCCAAGGTACTTATACTGATTTACCACCTCAAGTGGAGTACCGTCAAGAAACCAATTTTCACCCGAAGCAAGATGACCACCTCTTCTGAACACCATAACTTTGGTCTTCTCAGTGTTGACCCTCAAGTCTAGAGTCTTTGAAATACGCACAAGATTGTCTATTTGATTCTGTAGGCCGACAGGTGTCGTTGATATCAATGCAACGTCGTCTGCAAAAAGCAAAAGAAATACCTCCATCATGCCTGGTATCATCTGTACCCCATGACTACCATTATTTCGTACGTAGTCTGCTACTGCGTTGATGTACAGAGAAAAAATTGATGGACTCTCAATTGCCCCCTGCTTCACTCCTGCCGGGCACTCAAAGAAGTCAGATAGGTCATGACCCCATCGAACACATGCATGGACGTTGGCGTACATCGCCTTTAACATCAACAGAAACTTTGTCGACACACATGCGTCTTTAAGCACTTTCCAAAGCTGCCCGCGATTGACAGAATCAAATGCCTTCCTATAATCGACAAAGGCGACATACAGTTTCCCACGTCTGCCTCCGTATACACATTTCAAGATCATACTATACAATGTAAAGATATGATCTATTGTTGAATGGTGGGATCGAAATCCGCCTTGTTCGACACATATCTTGTTTTCTTGCTCCATCCACACCCGCAGACGTCTCGCTAGAATGGTTGTGAAAATCTTGCTCATTGCACTTAGCAACGAGATACCTCTGTAATTATCAGGATTAAGCACATCTCCCTTCTTGTGCAAGGGGAGGATAACAGATCGTGACCATGCAGAGGGAAAATAATGAGTATCAAAAAGAGCATTGAAAAGTTTAGTAAAAAAAGGGATGACTTTTTCTCCAGCTACCTTGAAACATCCACCCGGTAAACCATCTAGACCAGGCGCCTTTGCAGGCTTTAATCTAATAATGGCACTTCTCACTTCTTCACTAGTAATGATCGAATCCAACGTTTCATGACGCACTAGTTCGTCAAAATCATGTTCATCACATACTAGGCTGTCATTGGCCTGGAACACTGTTTCAAAGTGAGATTTTAATGTACTGGTATTAATATCTGGTTGGTGGGTTGGACGTCTTGTGGAACCCTTAACAATGGCCCATAACAACCGCGAATCATGCAGGCTATTCATAAGCGTAACGCGCACCTCAACAAAATGATTGCGTTTTTTCAGTCTGATAAGGCCTTTGTATTGGCGTCTAGCCAACAGATACTCCTCCTTTGCTTCTGCAGTTTTTCAGGATAGGTAGATTGGATGAGCTCTAAGGTCAATGACTTCCTCTCGTGGTCTGACTGTGTGCCTTTCTTCCCAATGCCTGGAATGTTATCTCTGATGGTTGGGAATTTCAGTCTTTCCCATGAGGGGACAGATGTTGGTATTGGTGTTGGCTTGTGGTCCAACAGTTCTGGGTCTCTCCTCTCAAGTATCCTGCTCTGGTTGATAAAGCTGGACCTTTTGAGCCTCCCTTTTGTTGGCATGCTCATTCTTTCATGCATGGGATGATTTTGGAGGCGTTTGAACTTTGCTGCTTGTGTCAGCACCTTGATGTTCTTTCTGTCATCAAGGGGTTGCAGACCTGTGGCAGTCTCTAGAGCAGTAATGGGGGTACTGCGCATGGCTCCTGTCATCATTCTCATGGCCTGGTTCTGCAGTCTGGCCAGCCTGTTGCTGTTTGACTTGGCAGCAGTTGCTGTAGCTGCCATACCGTACTCCAGAACGGGACGGACCCTGCCCACATACAGCTTCTTCAGTACGGTCTGGTCTGCACCCCAGTCCATGCCTGACAGTTTCTTCATTAGGGCCATCCTGATTTTCCCTCTGGCCTCATTCTTGTGCTGCTGGTTTCTCCATGTCAGTCTGCGGTCTAGGGTGACCCCAAGGTACGTGGTGGAGTCGTCAGCCTCAAGCTCATGGGAGTTGACCTTCAGCTTCACCTTTTGGTTTTTTGTGGAGAGGGAGAAGATGGTGTATGTGGCCTTTCTCTCATTGATCTTCACAAGCCATGACTTGGTCCATGCCTCTATCTGTTGTAGAGCTAGCTGGAGTCTGTAGTTTGCCGTCGAGATGTATTCCTCACTGCACCACAGTGCAAGGTCATCGGCATAGATGGCACCTCGAACGTTTTTGGGCATACTGTGGATGATGTCCTTGATGAACACTAGGAATAGTGTCGGGGAGAGCACTCCTCCTTGTGGAACTCCTTCTTTGAGGACTTTCTTCTTGCTGGAGTGTTGTTTGATCTGGGCCCTGGCTTTTCTATTGTGTAGATATTGGGCGATCCACTTGTACATACGTCCAGCGACTCCACACTGACGTAGTTCGAGCTTGAGGCCATCTTTCCATACCTTATCAAAGGCTTTTTCCAGATCTATCCATACAGCAAGGGTGTGCTTCTTGTCCTGAAAGGCATCTTCAACTGCTTGGGCAATATATGTGATTTGGTCTTCTGTGGACCGGTTTTGTCTGAAGGCAGCTTGCTCTGGGCTGATGTGCTGTTTGTCTTCCAAGTGCCACATAAGCCTGGTGTTGATGAGGCGTTCCATCAGCTTCCCTGTGCAACTGGTGAGGCTGATAGGACGGTAACTTTCAGCTTTGCCCGGTCTTTGCCCCTTTTGTGCACTGGACACACGCCTATACGGATGGGTCTGCTGCAGAAGCAACGAGGGATGGAGGAGGAGGCGTGTATATCAGGCACACCGGGTACGAGACCCACATCCCCATAGCAACGGGCAAATACTCCACCAACTTCAGAGCAGAGGCAGAGGCCCTGAGAACGGCATCGGCCCACGTACTGGATCACCGAGATGCGACACACCAGCACGTGGTTATCTTCACTGATGCTTTGTCTGTGCTGAACGCACTCCAGGACCCTCGCAAGAAGGAATTGAATGAACTTGCAGCCACTCTGTCTGAGCTGGCCGCACAGGTGACACTCACACTCCAATGGATTCCTGCACACTGTGGAGTGCATGGAAATGAGACCGCTGACAGACTGGCCAGGGAAGGTGGTCAGCTGGACCAGGAAGACAGACAGGTCTCTTATGCAGAAGAGAAGACCATCATCAAGGCTCTGTCTCAGAAAAAGTGGCGCCAGCAACATCCGAACTACAACCAAAATGACAGCTACCACTTTCTGAACAGAGCTGACCAAGTCATTCTGTTCAGACTCCGAACAGGACACAACACATTGCCAGCACATATGTTCCACAAGTTCAAAGTCGCTCAGACAGACAGATGTTCTTGCGACACTGCCTCGATGACTGGTAAACACCTTCTCCAAGACTGCCCCCACCATGATGCCCTCAGAAGAGCCACATGGCCAGACCCAACACCAGTGAAGAGCAAACTCTATGGCAACCTGGAGGAGCTGCGGAGAGCAGCTGCATTTGTGCGGGCGACTGGCGCAATCATCTAGCGATCGACAAGAAGAAGAAGAAGAAGCTTCCGCAGTTTTAAAAGTTCTCAGTCTTTTCAGAACACTACGGGCGTGACGCTTGCTTTCCCTGCACTATTTATCAAACCAAGGAGCCCCGTGGTTTTGATGATCCTTGGTTTCTGACTTTTATTTCTCTTTTCAAACATTCTGCACTCCTGGTTAAAATGTCGGTGAATTTGATGAGAGCATCTTCTATTGAGGTGTCTATCATTTCAATCGCTCTAGTTAAATGTATACCAAACTCGGGTAACTCGGTTTGTTTTCTCAGGTCTTCTACCTTTCTTGCATCCCAGCATAGTTTTGAATATGTCATCTCCTCAGAGATGAATCTTGCTTTAGGG
This sequence comes from Theodoxus fluviatilis, assembly GCA_034096865.1. Classification (NCBI taxonomy): domain Eukaryota; kingdom Metazoa; phylum Mollusca; class Gastropoda; order Cycloneritida; family Neritidae; genus Theodoxus; species Theodoxus fluviatilis. Next base: position 26,243 of record JAWQFJ010021970.1, read on the forward strand.
GGCCCAAACACAATTCTGAGTGGCATGTGGTGGGACTCCACCCGGGCGTCAACACATAGGTCCAGGGTATATGGGAGGTGTTGGGCAATTACCAAACATTGTCTATTACACTATCTCCACTTGGAGACAAGTAGGTAAACCGACCTAAACTGTCACCTCTTGTACACCCGTTCAGAACAACCATGTGGTAAACTTTGCATAGGTTTTTCAACATTTTCCCAAAAATATTCACTTTCTTGTCCTGTGACACTCTGGGAGACGTGAAACCTGAGCAAGGACAGACCGTCGGTACAACCTCTTCCACGTCAACGATGTTCTGGTCCTCTTCTAAGTGAGTATCCCAATTTCCTATTCTCGCGTTCAAATCTCCACAGATTAGAATTGTTGCTTCAGAAAATCTTTCTTGGTATTTCAATATGAGATCTTCAAGGATGATGAGATTCGAAGATATTTCTTTGCCTTTGTAATATGGAGAATCGATCGGTGGGATGAGAGAGAGAGAGAGAGAGTGAGAGAGAGTGAGAGAGAAAGAAAAAGAGAGAGAGAGAGAGAGTGAGAGTGAGAGTGAGAGAGAGTGAGAGAGAAAGAGATAGAGAAAGAAAAAGAGAGAGAAAGAGAGAGAGTGTAAGAGAGAGAAGGAGTGAGAAAGAAAGAGAGAAAGAAAGAGATAAAGAGGGGGAGGAGAGGGAGAGGGAGGAGAGAGAGAGAGAGAGAGAGAGAGAGAGAGAGAGAGAGAGAGAGAATGGAGGTATATAAACCCACAGGCAAAAGAAACGCATTAAATTCATTTGCGCACGACACGCTGGATGACCTTGAATACAATAAGAAGATGTTATCAGCATATTCAGCACGTGCTTCTCTTGCTTGCCAGCATGTTCAATGATGTGCTAGTGGGGCCTAGGCGGTGAACATAGGAGGTCTTCTGAAGGGTCAGTGACCTCCGCGGGGAGCACACACTGGACGTGCAGAAGCTGGATATGCTGCGCATACTGTTCAGTGCACTCAGTCTGGCCATTACATGCTCACAAACACCCCAGCGCTAGCGCTTTTTCTGCACAGTAGCAATGCCGAGGTTGTCAGAAGAACATCGTCAACAAGCCATCGGGCGTCTTGATGCTGGTGAGACGCCGCTGCAGGTTGCAACTGCATTTGGTGTGCATGTCACAACAATTCATCGTCTTCGGCACCGTTTCCTTGCCACCATCACCACACGTGACCTACCCAGGATCGGCAGACCAAGGGTTACAACAGCACCTCAAGATCGCCTATTGAGCCCCCGGCATCATCGTGACCTGCATGAAACTGCCGTCAATTCAGCCAGAAACACTCCTGGTGTGCACGGGAGGCCAATAAGTGAAAGAACAGTACGCAGAAGACTGACTGCTGCAAACCTGGAGAACCGCATTCCAGCACGGCGTCCTCCCCTCACTCTTCAGCATCGCCGCAACCGTCTGGCCTGGGCTCAGAATCACATCAACTGGCGTCTTCGTGACTGGAGGAGGGTCCTTTTCACTGACGAGAAGCGGTTTTGCGTGGACAACGTCGATGGCCATGTCACGATCTGGAGAATACCCGCAGAACGCTTTGCTGATGCCAACATTGAACATCACGACCGATGGGGAGGTGCAAGCATCATGGTGTGGGGCGCCATTGGTCTGAATCAGCGAGTTGGCCCTATAATCTTTCAGAATGTGGGTCATGGTCGTGGAAATGGTGTCAATGCTGCCCGGTACATCGCCCAGGTTCTCCAGCCTCATGTGGTGCCATTTTTTCAGAGGCACCAAAACTTCCTGTTCCAGCAGGATAATGCCCGTCCTCACACAGCACGTGTTACCCAGGCATTCCTGCGTCAGAACAACATCAACCTTCTGCCTCATCCCGCCAGATCACCTGACTTAAACCCAATAGAACACTTTTGGGACGCTCTCCAGAGAAGGATGAACACCCTCGAGCCCAGACCTCGTACACAGGCGGACTTGCGTGCAACCGTTGCCAGAGTTTGGCCCCAAGTCCCCCAAAGGCAGACCAACAACCTGGTAAGCTCCATGCACCGGAGATGCAGGGCGGTGATTAATGCCCATGGTGGTTCAACAACCTATTGACTTTCCAAGTGCATTTGACTGAAATTGATTCACGGTACTGACTCATTCTTTTCGATTTTCTAAACTGTAATGTTAACCAATGTATCGAATGAATTCGTTTTGATTTGTGCTATTGTTTGTTACATGAAAGTGGCCTTAATAATTCACATGTCTCAAACCCTTCTGTTTTGATTGCGTTTCTTTTGCCTGTGAGTATATATATATAAAGAGAGAGATTGATTGATTGATTGATTGATTGATTTCTTTATTGCAGCCGACGGCCCATCAGACAATTTTACAACATACATGCTATGTACATTCTATTTTTAAAATGCATACTTTACACATAATCGTTATGAACAGCTTTAAAATAATTGTGTAACCCTCCCTAGGAATGGCTACAGTACTAATGCATTTCAGACTTGAGTGACGGATTAAAATGCAGTGTACACAATAGGAAATTGGCTTTACGCGTTACTAAGTTGAGAAAAGTAACAGTAGGTACAATATTAATACTGTTGGGTAGTAGGAGATGAACAACTCCTGACTAGTTTTCTTTCAACGACAGATTTCTTGTTGCCATTGCATAATACACGTACATTGCCACATCTGTGCTTTTCCAAGCGTCTTGTCCATTGACTAAATAGCCATACCCATCTCTTGCTGTGGTTATGTACTTGGCAATATATTTTTCTCTTAAAGATTTGTACATGGGACAGTGGATTAAAAATGTTGGAAGTCTGTCTATTGGCATTTTGACAAGCTTAAACCAATATCTTAATGCTCTCAGAAAAGCCATCACGGTAAGCGGATACCTTCCAGTCTCACCATAAATCATAGTATTTGGTGATCTCACGTCCAGACCCATAAACCGTTTGCAAGCGAACATATGCGTTTTTCTATGTCGTCACACTTTTTTATCTCCCATATATCTGCCCCATACAAGAGGGCTGGTGTAATTTGAGAATCGAACAGCTTACAGAAAACAAAAGTGTTCAGACTACGCAAGTTTTTCATTGTCTTAAGCAACTGTATAACCTTCTGCTTTTCTCTGACTGCTTGGTAATCTAATGCCACGGAAACAGAGAGTTTGGTGGAAAACATATATCCCAGGTATTTGTATCTGTTTACAGTCTCCAGCTGCTCTCCGTTTAAAAACCACTTTTCACCACTCGTCAGATAGCCCCCTCTGCGAAAAACCATAACTTTGGTTTTTTCATTGTTCACTATTAGTCCAAGCTTTTTTGAGATGTATTCTAAGTTGGTGATTTGGTTTTGTAAGCCGACTGGTGTGGTAGATAGCAGCACGACATCGTCTGCGAACAGGAGTAAAAATAATTCCATGGTACCAGGTAAGAATTGTATTCCGTGTTGCCCTCGTTCTCGGATATAGTCAGCAGCATACGAAATGTACAAAGAAAATATCGTCGGCGACTCACTTGCCCCTTGTCTTACGCCAACCGGGCATTCAAATAGTTCAGAGAGCACAGAGTTCCACTTCACACAGCCATGCACTTGGGAATACACGGCTTTAAACATGTTGATCAGTTTCGACGACACACCAATTTTCAACAACACTTTCCATAGACATGTTCGGTCCACCGAATCAAAGGCTTTTTTAAAATCATTAAAAGCTGCATACAACTTCCCTCTGCCTCCTCCATAAACATTCTTGACTATCGCTGAATGTAGTGTGAAGACATGGTCAATTGTGGAATGCTCCGAGCGGAAGCCAGCTTGCTCACAGCATATTTTGTCATGATCTTCTGCCCATGTTTTCAAGCGTTCTGTCAAGATTGATAAAAACAAGCTTGCTCATAACACTAAGCAAGGAAATTCCTCGATAATTCGAGGGGTCGAGCTTGTCCCCGGCCTTGAAAATGGGTACAATAATTGATCTACCCCATGTATAGGGGAAGATCTGCCTATCATATAGGTGAGCAAAGAAGTCTGTCAGAAAGGGCAACACCAAGTCCCCAGCGAACTTTAAGAGATCGCCTGGAATTTCGTCCCCTCCCGGTGCCTTCCCCCATCTCATCTTTCTAATAGCCCATTTCACCTCTCCCTCAGTGATTGGGGCGTCTAAGTCCTCGTCTTGAATCTCACGATCATCTTCCCCGCCTGATATGAAATCGCTCTGACCAGATCCACCGTGTTTAAAAAGTTGTCTAAAGTAGTCGGCCCATATATCTAGACTGATATTGGGCAGTGGAACCCTTTTCCGTGTGTTTTTACGTACAATGGACCAAAATGCCTTTGAATCTTTTGTTTTACTTATAAGTTCAGTGCATACTGTCTGGTGGTATTGTCGCTTTTTCTGACGTATAGTGACTTTATAAGATTTTCTAGCGAGAATATATGCATCTTTGTCTACTGCAGTATATGATGATTTATATTGTGCAAGGGCGTTTTTAGCTGTTCTCTTCACGTCTTGACATTCAGCGTCATACCATCTTGCAGAATTGCGAGGTGTCGTCTGCAGTGGTACATTCTTATACATGCAGTGGGCACTGCACTGTAGAGCATTTTCAAACAGCTGCAGGGCAAGCTCCGGTCCTTGATCTATGGAATGTCGAGCCTCAGCCAACTTCTCTCGGAAGTCGGCACTCAGCAGATACTCTCGTACTCTGTCCATTTTATCCTTGTCCCAGATCAGTCTGGGCACGGTTTTAGTGCTCGTCGGAGAGAAGCGCTGTCGCCGTAACCGTGGACCTACGCTGACCTCCAACGGCATATGACTGGAATGGACGCTGCCTACTATCTTGAGATTTACTACACAGGTAAAATTTTCCGGAGAGATGAGACAATAATCAACCACACTTTCTCCGTTTTGTGTCAGACAGGTAAAAGTGCCCTCTGTATCCCCCTGTACGCTTCCATTCAGAATGCATAGGTGATAGGCTTCACACAGATTAACGAGCATTTTGCCGAACCGATTTACTGTTTGGTCACGAGATGACCTTGGTTTTATGTAATTCGTACAGCAACACTCTGTCACCTCGATCTCGTCATCCCCCGCGGTACCACCTGCTACGTTTCCACCATGTATGTTCCAGCATCCTGTTCTTGCATTGAGGTCACCGCAAATGAGCAAGGCTGCCTTAGGGAACTCTTCCAGCATTTCCATAAGAACGTCTTCTAAAAGGAGAAGATTGTTTTTCACTCTTCTATCATTGTAATACGGCGAGTCCGCCGGAGGTAAGTAGGCACTGATGATCACAATATATTTGCACATCACATCTATGAGTCTGATAGTTGCAATGTTGTCATAGTTGCATGGTACTAGTGTCACGTACCGAGCGAGGGCTTTGCTGACCAGAACCAGTACCCCTCCAGATCGACGTCATTGTCGAGATAGTTTGATAGCAGGGCAATGGAAAACTAAATGATTTTCGAATTTAATATCAAAATCAAAATCTGGCCCTGTAAATGTTTCTTGCAGACTACAGATGTCAAAACTGGAGAGGTAATCCAGGAAGCCCGGTTCCGCTAGTCTTGCTGCCAATCCCTCAATATTCCAGCTCACCACACTGAGCGTTGGTTTTGGACTAGTAAAGGAAATGGGATGCTCAACATCAAGTCCTCGTAAACAGTTATTTGTTTCGACAGGCCGTTGGCTCAACCGTCAGCTATGGCTGTCATGTGCGTCTCGGGTGCTGCGAGTTCGTACTTCCACCGACTGACGTAGTCTACCTTGCCACACACTGCCCTGAGATCTTTCTGCACAAGCTGCTCCAGTTCCATCCGGCCCATGTCCACATCTTGCATTTCGCGTTCATCAGCCGGCACACCATTTTCGAGCCCAGGCCTGACGACATAGTCGGGGCTGTTGGAGTCAGCATCAAGCTCAGCATCAAGCTGCCTGCCATCGTCCGTGGTGACACCGTCACAGCCCGCGCTGCTACCAGCTGGCCTGAGCCAGTCCAGCATGGAACACTGCACGGTCCGACAGTGTGACCCGGGAGTTGCCCTTGACTCATTTGTTGCGGGTGCACCGCCCCCAACCTCGCACCCCGCCTTGAGATACACACAGAGAGACTGAGAGAGGGAGAGAGACAGAGAGACATAGAGGGGGAGAGGAGAGAGAGAAAGAAAAAGATAGAGAGGGATAGGATAGAGAGATACATAGAGTCAGAGAGAAGAGAGAAGAGAAGAGAGAGAGAGAGAGAGAGAAAGAGAGAGACTCACCACGCACACACACAAATGCACGCAACCAGGAAAGCACATACACCTCTCTCTCTCTTCTCTCTCTCTCTCTCTCTCTCATTGCTCTCGTCTCTTCTGACAACACAAGGGCCAACACAGACAAAGAATCAGGATCACAGACAACACTCTCTCTCCCTCTA
>JAWQFJ010021973.1:0-20000 GCA_034096865.1 Theodoxus fluviatilis
AGCACTACTACATAATACAACCCCCTTTTTCAGTTGGGATATTTGGGCACGAATCATTAGGCAATGAACGTTTTCCCCAAATTATGAAATACAGAGTGATCACATCAGCTTCGGCGAATTATTAAACGGAGAAGAGTAAAATTGTATCTGCTGACACACTTGTACGATTTTTTAAACAGCGCATGTTGATGCTTATTGCATATAACTTTTCTAAAGGTGCTTCAAACAAAACTGACATACATTGCGTGCTTCTCCTTTAAGTGTTTTGATTTTTGAAAAACAATGTTGGTGTGTTGACGTAAGCAGAGGTATAGGGAGAGAGAGAGAGAGAGAGAGAGAGAGAGAGAGAGAGAGAGAAAGAGAGAGAAAGAGAGAGAAAGAGAGAGAAAGAGAGAGAAAGAGAGAGAAAGAGAGAGAAAGAGAGAGAAAGAGAGAGAAAGAGAGAGAAAGAGAGAGAAAGAGAGAGAAAGAGAGAGAAAGAGAGAGAAAGAGAGATAAAGAGAGATAAAGAGAGAGAAAGAGAGAAAGAGAGAAAAAGCGAGAAAGAGAAAGAAAGAGAGAGAGATAGAGAAAAAGAGAAAGAGAAAGAAAGAGAGAGAAAGAGAGAAACAGAGAAAGAGAGAGAGTAGAGGAAAGAAGGCAGTCAGGCAGTCTAGCAGTCAGCACAGCACTAAATCGATGGCTTGAGCTTGCAATCACTTGCAGCCAGAAATAGCAACACCTCCAGGTTTCCAAGCACCAAACAATGTACTTACCCCATTTCGATGTTTGTCACAGACGTTTCCTTACTGGAGCACGGTTCGTAACTGCCCGGCAACTTCTGACACAACACGACGATGACACTAAAAGTTTATAAGTAAACACACATACCGACGACAGAAAGTTTGTTTTACTCAACAGCCAAATCATCTGCACAGTGCATGCAAATCTAGATTTCATGACCGACAAGCTACTTGCAAAATATGAAGAGTTTGTGAAATATCTGTTCACGCGTTGTTGTTAAGAATATCGGATTCTTTTGATACATACAAATGTGCGTACAACTTTCTGAAGGTGATTTGATTCAGCTCTAAATTCAGCATAAACAAATATATTCATAGATTAACTATAGCGCTTCGTTCAGCCAGCTAAATATGTTAGTTCTACAGCTTGTATTATCTGTACGATCTTGTGTTGTTTTCATTTCTATCAAAATGCTGAGGTTGTGGAAACATTTTGCAAAGATTCGACATAAAGATACCAAAGTTAAAAGAACGTTCAAATACTGCAGGAATGCTTTTGTTATATCCATTGCATTAACGATATGAGTAGGGATAGGTGGGTAATATTTAAAACAATTCCAAACGCAACTCTTCTTTTGCCTGCGTGAAAAGGTGGGTTGCTAATGTGGTGACGCTGCAACGCACTGACATTTCTATCACGTGACCTAATGGAGCGCGCATTTACATGCATTTTAGCGTTCGCGTCAGTTCATGCACATGTTTTGTCTCACGTCGGCGTGTTTATGTCGCTTCTGTAGCTTTTGTGTTTTCTTCCAGTTTTATTATTTCCTTGCAAATTAAATACTCCCCCAAAATAAACAATCTCTCTCTCTCTCTCTCTCTCTCTCTCTCTCTCTCTCTCTCTCTCTCTCTCTCACTCTCTCTCTCTCGCTCTCTCTCTCTCTCTCTCTCTCTCTCTCTCTCTCTCTCCTTTCCTCTCTTTTTTTTCTCCCAGCATCCCATTCAAAAATGTAAAATACTTTCACGTCTGCTCCAGTGATTAAACAATGCGCTAGTTTCTGGATATGCAAATGATGAAAAAATTTCAAACGCGAACGTAGCCGCCTTGGCGATTAAATCTATTGGATTGCAATAGTTACATCCTTTGAGATGAAAAACTCAAATAAGGATACAATGGATGAAAAATATATTTTATCTTGAAGATTTTGACAGGCTGGAGAGTGAGTGTAATCAGAAATGATGACTTCGGAAGTCTGAGAAGAACTTTCTTAAGATGAACCAGAAAAAACTTTCTGATTGAGATCATGATTCGATTTTGACATTAGCCTAGTCTGACTTAGTAGATGTGCAGAACATGCCGTTTGAGGGAAAGAAATCAAGGGAGAAAAAGAAGCCCGAGGTAAAACAAATAAAGAGCACACGCGGATAATGAAGGAACAAACTCGTGTAGGAAAAGTAAAGAAAAAGTTTTGTCGTCAGGAGCTGAACTTATTTCGTATTCTATCCTAGGACTTATCTTGGGATGGGGAAAAGGGCGGAGTAGAGATTGGCTGGGATGGAGGAAGGGGGATGGTAGGGGCACGGTATTCTTGAGGATCTCAGAAGGATGCATGTAGGTCCCAGAAGTTAGAACTGGCACACCAAAAAAAAAAAACTTGCAGAGGAAACTTGGGCGAAAGACTGGAGGGATGGATGAGTTAGTTAGTCCCGTTAGTTTCCAAAAGGGGGTGGGGATTGGGGGTGAGGCATGAAGAGAGAGGTCTTGAAGGGGGTGGGGGGTGGGAAGGTATCGAGAGGGGACGGAGGGAGAAAGAAGACGAGGGGAGGGAGGGGGAGGGTGTGGAGGTAAGGAGGGGGGACGAGGGTCCCAGCCGGGCCCTGTTTGCCATCAAACACGAGCTAATGACACGCGCCCCTCCGCGGGCTTACCGAAATGGAAAAAAGACCCGGCCCATAATCCCTTGCCCGGCTGCGAGGCGAGGCGGGCGCGGGGCAATTTCCCGCGCTAATCAGGGCCGGAGCGCGCGCGGGCTGGCCGCTCGTGCTATCTGGCGCGGGATTACAGCTCATCTCCACCGACAAATATAATGACATGCTATCGGAACTCCATCGGGCCGCGGTCCACCTCCCCGTGCTGCCGACTGGGGTGCAGAGAGGGAGACTGGGGAGGCGGGCTTAGGCCCAGGGGTCCAGCAAAGCCCTCCTGGCTGTGGGCAGTCTGGCAGCCATTGTAATTGAAATTAATGCCAGTGGAAACTGTTAATCGCGCCCAACCGCCTTAGCGCGCAAGACCTTCCGATCTCTTAAAAGGTAGATAAGAAAAGTAACCGAGGTCACGCAAGCTGGCGGATTGAGGTGAGCGTTTGGCAGGCACACAGACAGGCAGGCACACAGACAGGCAGGCAGCGCAGGCAGTCACTCGATGGGCAAAGAGGCAGTCACTCAAACCACGAGAAGACAACTGGATCACCCAAGGAACGGCACGACCTGGTCTATGAAGAGCGACTGCTTGAGTGAAGACATGGAACCCATCAGGTGTCAAGATGGCGCCTACGGAGTTTTTACATGGCTTGTTTAATAATGACAAAAACGAGAAGGACCCTAACAAAATACTGAGAGCAGATGAAGATAATGATTCAAAGCCATTGATGCACTTAAATTCATGTAGGAGAGTGCGCATACTTTCTAAATTACACCTTGGGACTGAAGCACAAGTCAGTTTTCAAACATCAGAGACGTAACAGTATGACACAGTTGACAATTTAGACATCTTTAGGCAAAAAAAAGTGTCAATTCTACATGCTTGATTACAACACAAGGCTGCGTGGAGTGAGTGTATTCACTACTTCCAAATTCAAATTATTACATTGACGATGATTTATAATTTTAAAAAATGTTCTAAAGCAAACATTCGTAGTCTAAAACTGGTTAATGCGAGACACTGACGTCAAGATAAAGCGAGAAGTGCAATGCACTCGGAGCCAATGAATCATCCCAATGCAGTCCCCACCGACCCATCCAGCATCAGAAGTTCCGGGGACCGCCAACGTGTTGACAGCACTGCAAGAATGGCGGATTGCGTCATTCTCATCGCACTCTAACCCCTACAACCCGCATCCGGCCACACAGATATCATCCTGGATCCCCTTCCTTCTGCCCCTCAAACCCCAGATCCACGGCAGCTTCCCTTCAAACGGAAACGCAGCCGATAAACGATCATAGCGAGCTTCGTCTTGTGCGTTTCATATCAATTTCCCATCAAAACGAGCGGAGACGTATCTCAGTACATTTCTCAACGCGCTGTCGCACCATTGCGGTCGAAGGAGGGGTAGGTAAAGAAGCGGGTTTTGATCTCGTTTGGTGCGAGAGTTTGTTGGGAGGCATCACTGCAGATAAAGACAAAACCTCGAAAGATTCCACGTTCCTTTGATGCTGCGATCTGGTCTGGCCATGTCTGACAGCTGCATTCATCGTGAAACGTGAACTATGTCCTGAGAAAACAAACACGCAAACTTCGTATTCATGTACGTCAGATTCAAAATTAAATCAACTGGGGGACGAAACATTTCATTTCTTGAAAGAGACGTGGAAAATTACATCAAACGCACATCATCGCACGCATGCACGCATACACACACACACACACAAGCACACGCATACACACACATACACACACATACGCAGACGCACGCACACACACGCACGCACACGCACACACACATACAAACACACACTCAGACACTCACACACACAAATACACACACACACACATGCACATACACACACACACACATGCACATACACACACACACACACACACACACACAAACACACACTCACACAAACACACACACACACACACACAAACACACACGCAAATATACACATACACACACAAAGACTCACACACGCACGCACGCGCGAGCGCGCGCGCGCGCGCGCGCACACACACACACACAACGGATGAACGCACACAAGCACACACAACATTTGCGTAAGTAACTCGTCATTATTTTCTCACATATTTTCGATTTGTTGTCTTTTTTTCTAAAATAAACATGAGTCTATTAATTTTGTTCCTCCAACCACAACCCCATCTTTTATCATTGGAAGAAGAAGAAAAATTCCATCAGTCAATGAATATATATATATATATATATATATATATATATATATATATATATATATATATATATTCTTTAACCTGTTGAGGATGCTCATTAAATGATATTAAGATCTGTTTAGGCATTTTGCAATTTGGCATCAGGGAGAATATGCCAAAGCTCCCGAAGAAATTTCATGAATTATTTCTGCAGCTGATCCCTAGAAATGAAACGCTGCGATTTGGGCCCAACTCGATCCAGGCAGTGCATTGATTTGTGGTGGCGAACCATCCCGTGTTGACACGGAGGCCAACTCTCGCATTCTTCATGCCATAAAGGGACCATCTCAATAATTGAATTTGACCGGGAGATTTGTATGTCATATTTCAGGCTTTGAGGGTCTGTTTGAAGGCAGCAATGAAATATTCCATACGTCTGGGGAGATATTGATGAGATGTTTTTCGTTTCACGCAAACTGCAGAGGAAGTTGGACACGAGAATAATCACTTCAAGCTGCTTTTCCTAACATGGCGTGGATCTGTCAGTCCGAAACCCAGAATTTGGTATGAATTCCCCGGAATTATTAACATTCTCGGGATCTCGGTCTAACTTTATCTTTTAGCATAACTAGTGAACGTGAGTGTGGTGCGGTTTAATCCCCAGAACATTCCAGGTCAGTAATTGGAAACCATCTGGATTAAAAACCTCAGAACACCGACATTTCTTCATCCCGAATTTTGCCGCGTCAAATCAGACCAGTTTGTATGCAAGATCTGACTTGGGAAATTCAGTTTTGACAACGGGTGAACCAGCTTTGACAACCAGCATTTCCACGTGTGTGCCCCAAAACGAGAGCATTGGTGTTGGTTGAGCTGAGTAATCCAAATTATGACAATGTGTGCATGACTGTGTCTGCAGGACTGTGCTAATGAATAGCTTAAGGCGCAAGACAGTCTTGTTTGCACCCCTACTGGATATCTTTGTTTACAAATGATTGCATATAGCGGTGTGTGTATGTGTGTGCGTGCGTGCGCGTGTGCGTGCGAGTTTGTTTGTGTGTTGTGTGTGTGTGTATGTGTGTGTGAGAGAGAGAGAGAGAGAGAGAGAGAGAGAAAGAGAGAGAGAGAGAGACAGAGAGAGAGAGAGAGACAGACAGAGACAGAGAGAGAAACAAAGAGAAAGAGAGAGAAAGAGTGTGTGAGTGAGAGTGTGTGTGAGAAAGAGGGAGTGTGTGTGTGTGTGTGAGTGTGTGTGTGTGTGAGAAGAGAGAGAGAGAGAGAGAGAGAGAGAGACATATCCACATCCAAAACATGCAGACACAGATGAACGGCGCAATAATAGCAGCACCATTGATGTCCAACATCACGCATAAACCAGCGCGGATGGAACTGCTTGTGGAAGGATCTTGTAGAGGTGGGTCTCCGCAATCCCGAGCAACTGTAAAGTCGAACAAGTAGAGAACTGCTGACTTTTTCATTTGACTGGCACTCTTAAAGCAACGTGCGATACATGCATCTAAATTTCTGCATGCTGTGGAAAGGACTCTACGCACTCTATGTGACGTGATAGTTTCAGACAGGCACTCGCCCAAAACAGCAGCAGCTAGTGAGGGCGCAAATCGTTACAGAGCTCTGTTTTCTTGGGAACGAGTTAAGACAATTTACACGCATTTTCTAAACTATTTCCGCCTAAATCTACGATAGCTTTTCCCTGCAGTCTTTCGACAGTGAGGGTCCTCCTGATAACACGGCAGACTCTTGCTAAAACAGAGGACGGCAATAACATACTCACGGTGAATAAGCATAAACAAGGACATTATTTCATTAACTGAGCTGTTGCAAGTCTGTGGATGTGCATTAATATTTTTCATTCCACACTGCAGGAAGTCTCTCTGTAGGAGTGGGTCATTCTAAAAATAGAATCCGTCCCTGTTTCCACGGCAGGACGTGGCATGGCGGCTGAAGTCGTGACGTCACATTGATGGCGCGCTTTCCCAGGCGGGGGCGCTGCAGTTGCTGACTTGGCCACGTGACTCTTCCCTTTGAAGTCGCCGCCCGCGTCGGCAGAAACCAAAACGCTGCCCATCGTCCTGCCCCCCCCCCCTCCCCCTCCCCCTTCCCCCCATTCCTCTTTTCCTCTCTTTCTCTCCCTCTCCCCCAAGTCTGAAGCCTCAAAGACTCGTCAGCTGATCAAACATAGATGCTGGGTATGGGAAGAACGGCGCTGCGAAAAAGGAGGAGGGGGGGGGGGGGGATGCACAGGTAAAAGAGGAAAAATCACTGTATGTTGAGGAAGGGGGGGGGAGTGCAGCAACAAGAAGTGGGGATAGGGGAGAGGGGCTGGGAGGGGAGGGATCGAGAAAAAGGAAGGGGAGGGGGGTGTGGAGGTGGGGGGGGGGGGGGACGAAGAAGGCACAGACAGTGGGATAGAAGGAGGAGCGACCCAAATTCATCGAAGCTTCGCATTCCACTACTGCTTGCTAATATTGAAGACAATCTCCCACCGCCCACGAGCACACTTCAAAGAGCTGGCCTCCACTTCCACGCCCGGGCTTGGAGGGCTCCATTGGAAGGAGAGATGAAAGGAAGGAAGTGGAAGAAGAAAGAGGGGAAGAGGAATAAGACCGATACCAGAGCAGAGGATGGGATGGAGCTGGTAGGAGGAGAGACGGTGGAAGACGGAGAAAGGTAAGCTGAGGGTTACATAAACACATTTGAATCGCCAGAAGAGACAAAAGACGTGGACTGTTCTGTAATCGAAAGACAAGCAGAGTAGAGACTCCATACCACAGTTGATGTATTTAGCTGGAGGGCTAAACACGGCGCAAGGAATCAAGTTCATATGTGAAGCGCGCGTACGTTTATGTGTATGTCGCGTTGGTGTACATATCTATGTGCGTCTGTGTTTATGGTGGCGTGTGTTTATACTTGTGTGTGTGTGTGAGTGTGTGTGTGTGTGTGTGTGTGTGTGTGTGTGTGTGTGTGTGTGTGTGTGTGTGTGTTTGTGTGTGTGTGTGTGTGTGTGTGTGTTTGTGTGTGTGTGTGTGTGTGTGTGTGTGTGTTTGTGTGTGTGTCTGTGTGTGTGTGTTTGTGTGTGTGTGTGTGTGTGTGTGTGTTTGTGTGTGTGTGTGTGTGTGTGTGTGTGTGTGTGTGTGTGTGTGAGTGATTGTGTGTGGGTGAGTGATTGTGTGTGTGTGTGAGTGTGTGTGTGTATGTGTGTGTGTGTGTGTGTGTGTGTGTGTGTGTGTGTGTGTGTGTGTGTGTGTGTGTGTGTGTGAGTGATTGTGTGTGGGTGAGTGATTATGTGTGTGTGTGAGTGTGTGTCTGTGTGAGTGTGTGTGTGTGTGTGTGTGTGTGTGTGTGTGTGTGTGTGTGTGTGTCTGAGTGTAAGTCTGTGTGTATGTACGTTTGTGTGTATGATTGCATGTGTAATATACCTGTATACATAATATGCATATGCAGTATATGTGCGTCTGCGTGTTTGTACGAGTGCATGAAAACTGCAATTTTGGGTGCTTTTTAATACATGATAACACTTCTTCAAGTATTACCTTTCGAGGTGAAAAAGGAATGGAGACCATGAGATCGGGGGTGGCGAGTAGGGGGTGGGGGGTGGGGTGGCGGCGGCGGTGGTGAACATCACAGGGGGAGGGTTGGAGGTGCAAGTCGAGTGCTCTTCCCTTGCTGCCGAAATCAAGGAAATGATGGCATTCTTGACAGGGTGCCAAGACGGCTGTCATGACAGCACCGCGTGGTCAAAGAACGTCAACCCCCTCCCACGAGAGCAACGAGGGGGTGTGCAGCATGAGGGGAAATGGGGATGGGGGAAAGGGACGGGAGGCACACAACATCAGACGGGGGCAGGAGCATGGGGTGTTACGACGTAAAGGCACCGAGTAAAGGGATGGGGGTGGGGGATGGGATGGGGTATAGGAAGGGGAATGGGAAGGGGGAGGGTGTGTGTGTATTACAGTCGAGGGGGAAATTGGGCAGCAGATCAAAGAAGCAACATGTAACTGTCGCCAAGGAAGCACGAGAAAAAATTCTTTGGAGCAGGGGAAGGGGGTAGGGGGTAGGATAGGATGCTTCTAGTGGGGAGAGAGACGCTGACTCCGGACAGGGGCGTATCAAAGGGGTACCGGGGTATGGGGGGTACACAGACGTGGACGCTACATGTGTGTTTGCCGTGCACCCCTGGAGTGAAGGGGGGGGGGGGTAAGGGGTTGGGGGATGCCAAACGACGTAGAGAGGTCACTGCCTGTGTCTTTGTGACACCAAGGAGCTGTTGCAGTGACAAGGAAAGTGGACAGCACAACGAGGCGGCCAGTCACTTTCTCCCCTCACGTCTGTGGTCAGTCATCAGCAACACTGATCGATAGATCGATGGAGACGTCCAGTGTAGATGTATTGGAACAGTCGTGATTTATTTCGGGAGTAACCCCAGTTGACTTCATGTCAAGAGACAGGTCGAGAGCTAGCGGTGACGAAAATGAAGACTACGATCACGACATCTACGACAGTGACAATAACTTATCGACATGTATACGGCGACGGCACAGAAGACGACGATGGTCACGACGATGATATTATGTAGATGACGACATTGACGATGAAAGTACAGTTTAAACTCACTTCATTTCATGACTGGCAAAGAAAAACATGTTGCCGAGTGCAGTTCTTGTAATTCGTCCACGACTCTGCCTGTCCTTTAGAGATGTGAATTTCATGACCGAAAGAGGAACTAGTGTTAAGTTACAAGACGTAAGAAAGTCAATGCGCTATCTATTCATCGACATGAAAACATGAAAATCCATTTCTTCAGTAAAGTGCAGGGAAGTTGCAGAATGGATGGAAAAGCCATAGCGATAGTCTGGCCCGATGCGAGGACCGAAAAACTCATTCCAACGGAATAGACATAGGGAGTAAAAGGTTATGAACAGCCAAGGCTATTTGACGAAGAAAGAAATATCTGGGATTATCGATTGGAGAAACGCTGATAAGTGCAGACACTGGTTAGATGATACTGCAGATAGCAGATTGGAAGCAGAGGGGCTTGGGAGTTTGCCAAAAAGTCGATATATGGAAATATCAGAATAGAACTGAAAGCGCAGGAAACTCGGGCCTAGAAAACCTAGTCTGGTACGGTGACAATAGCTTGGAACTCAACATGGCTTCCCAACAAAGTATTAAACAGGAGATACGTATGATGAAAACATATACAAGATGTGTAAACTGATGCTCCGAATAGCGGTTTTAACAGTTTAGGAGATGGTTAGCTTGAATACAATCGCAAAAGAGCTAAGAACGGTGGATACGCGAAGAAGAATACAGCTGCTGCCTTCTAACTGACATAGTCCCCGGAATCTGACCTCATCTCATGAAATGAAAAATGACACCTGCTATTTTGTTCATGTGGCACGGTAGTGGAGAACACAAGAGTGCGGCACATTATTCAAGAAACGCAGGTGGGAGGGAGAAACACGAAACCACTCCTATTTGAAGACCACTGTGTCCGAGTCGTCGTCACAAGCTGCGGAGTCCAGGAACCGTCAAGACTGACACGTGACCAAAGTCCACACTCCACCAATTCCTGCAGAGGAACCTGGACTGCCAGGAACCTCAGCGGGGGTCAGACGAAGGCACCGGCGTCTAGCACGGGGTCAGAGGTCACCCTAGCTCCACAGGTTCCCAATTTGGCGCGGTCTGCCCCGGATGCGCACCGGGGTGAGGGTCTGGAAATTGCGACGGGCGCAGTGGGGCTCGGCAGGGAGGAGGAGGCCCGCGGAAAACGTGTCTCCGGATTAGGTGACGAATGGAGTTTAGCCGGAAGATTAATACCAAGCGCCAGAGGGAGCTCTACCACAATTTCCGCTTCCGTCGTGGCACGCGCACTTCTTCTCCCGCCATGACGGGTGCCCCTTTCCCCCAAATCAGGATGAATGTTCCGCTCGCCCTCCCGCACGGCACGGTCCGCTAGATGAAGCTTTAGTGATGGAAAGGTCTGATGCCTTGGGGTGGAATCCTGGCAGTGGAGGTGAGCACAGTGGAGAAGGAGCAAGGTGGACATGGTGAAAACCATGCTTGTGTCTTCTCCTAAATGTTTTTATTTGCTTCAGAAAATGTTCAGATTACGCCGACGCACGTAACTCTTTAAATTTGGTAATTAACGAGAACAGAGTTTGCAGCGACCATCAATCAAAATTTACTCGCAGCTATAGGACTCGGAAAAATTCACAAGAGTGCACGGCTTAAAAGAAAGTAAAGACATTTTCTCAAGAGAAAAGGTCAATTATGTTATATTTAACTTCTTTTTGTAACTACACATTAGGTACAACGTGCTATCATCAGAAATTTACCCAACCACCGTGAAAGTAAACTTTCATCAAGAAGTGCAATGCTTTTATTTTAAGTGCGTTTTATCTTTACATGTCCAATGACTTGCATAGGAAAAAAAGGGTCTGGGAACTATAAGAGATTTTATGAAATTGAGAATTGGGAATGTCCCGTCTGTTATACGGAAACAAAAAATCGGTCTGTTTTGAATAACCTGCCATAGCATTCACTACAAGTGCAGTGTAGCCCGCACAGTTAAGGTAGCCCTACATACGTCCCCGGGGCACGCGGAAGGGTTGTGAACCAAACAGAAAAACCTATCACGCAAACAGGAAACAAAGCATAGGACGAATGAGGTGAAGAATAGCATACGGCCGGAGCAGCTGGATGGCCCCTTCTTTCAGCTGAGACCCCTGGCTGCAGGGCTTTCGAGGTCTGCTCCTGTAGATCAGTCAGGGACTGCCCCAAGCAGCCAAAGGGGTTCTTGGGAAGCACTGGGACAAGGTCAGATAATGCAAATTGAACATGCATTCCAGTCGCCCTGAAAGATCGAGCCGTACCCACGCGCAACTTTCTAGCCACCAAACGGCAAATCCACTCCCAAGGACATTACTGGCATACTTATTATTGGAACAGAAAATCAACACCTATAACTCACTCACCATTAACAACAAAATCATGACGAAATGAAAATGATATTGCCGTGACTCGTGCATAAAGGCCGTTGTATACAGGGCGATTTTACCCTGGCAATCTCGCAAGCGTCATTGTGGCAGCCAATCACGGCTGGCAATAGTGGAGCAAAGGGGTCAGTAGCGCTCTGCCATTGGGAGATATTTTTGTCAGTCCGTGTGTGGCGTGTGGAATTACCTCGTGTGCGAAGGCCATAAGCAATACAGAAACGTGGCCAAAAGACCGGAAGTATATTTTGTTCAATGAAAATTAGACTAACAAAAAGGGACGACACTGGAGGAAAACCAACGGGCAAGTAGAAAGTTAAATGTAAAAGTACAGCAGAATGTCGACGCCAGAGCGAAGACGATGAGTCGATGGTGTCCTAGTCAGACTGCTGCCTGGATGGAAAACGCAGTTTGTCTACATGGAATCCAAACGGCTTCAAAACAATTAGAGGTCGCATGCGTCACTTTGCTCCATACCCTGCAACAACGATCACGGCCCGTGAAAATGAAAATCTGTGAAAACTGATGCCAGCCTTACGTTGAAATGGGTGCAAATGTGGAATCTGTTTTATACAGAGATCTTTTATCATCTGCTATTCATTTGTCCGGACCAGCATGCACTACTATCAGGTTGCTGCGTCTTACAAACACTTGGCTTTGCACCATGGCATGGCGTAATCAGCCCGGGAGAGGGGATCAGCGTACTCTATTTTCCAGTAGTCCCAGTCATCAACATCGAGGACGGTAGCGTCTCATTTGTGACGTCAGCAGGGCTGAGGTTTTGACGTGGGGAGGGAGGGAGCAGGACTATGCGCGCTCAGAGCGGACGCATTAACATGCAGATGGGCAGCCACGTCCGGCACTGGCAAGATGTGGTGTCGGGAGTGGAATTGGGTTGTCAACCAATCTCTTTCTTTCTCTCTCTCTTTCTCTCTCTGTCTGTCTGTCTGTCTCTCTCTCTCTCTCTCTCTCTCTCTCTCTCTCTCTCTCTCTCAGTCATTTACATACAAACCCAGATGCGTACGCAAACTCACGAAAAAAAGTATGTGCCCACTCACACGTGTAAATATGTATTCGTCACGATCAGCACTTTTCCAAATGTCAAGCGAGTGAAAGGGAAAAATCAAGATTTTTAAAAGTGCTAAATCTTCTGACTTCCTGTACACAAGGCATCCCTCATCAGGTTCAATGCAGTTCTGATTTTTTTTATAAAATCCGAACAGTATTCATTTTACAAAACCGCGAGGATACAGCATAACAGGTAGATTGTTTTAGACAGTGCCTTAAACAACAACAATTGTTACATCCTCGAGTTATTTCTTTCTTAATCCGCAAAATAATAAAACAAATACAACACTATACACCTTCAATAACTCAGGAAGCACTTTACGTTTATTTTGTCGTCTTAAAAAAATTCATGAGGCCAAATATTCTTTAAAGTACGACGCAATCACACGAAAACAAATCTTCTCTCATCACACAACAAAAGCCGCGAACACTCCCATCCTCCAGAGTCAACTTGGGCAGTGTCGGGCAACACGACGGTGCGAGCCAGTTTGTTTCAATTTGCCCCGACAGGGAGCGCTAATGAAGCGAGGGCAGAGGTCGCGCGCCGCGTGTCGTGACGTATGGGCTGTGACGTCAGCAGAACGTAGGCGCCCGTTGGCCGCATGTCGGCGCCGACGCAGACTGGCTCTAGATGATAATGAATGGTCTGCACGGGCTGTCGTCAGGTCCCCAAGGAGGGAAGCAAGTGCGCCAGTTAAGGCGACACACCCTACCCCTGCCCCCTGCCCCACTCCCCTTCACCACCCTTCTTCCCCACCCCTCTTCCCCACTTCGTCCACACCCCACCCCAACCCCACGCATCACGTCCGCCTTGTAAAAACAAAAAAGAAACAGAAAATGGATTGGAAATGCTTAATGGTGCTACAATGCGATTTCACGTAAAATAATTTTTCATATACACAGACAAATACACGGTTATGTTGAAGAGTGGTGATGGTGGCTGTTGCGGTGGAAGTGGTGACAGAAATGGTTATATGGTTGGTGGTGATGGTAGAGATGTCATAGAGTGGTGGTAGTGGGGGTAACTATTACAGACGGAAGAAGCAGTAGAGGCAGAGGAGGAGGAGGAGGAGCGGCAGCAGCAACAATAGAAGAAGAAGAAGAAGAAGAAGAAGAAGAAGAAGAAGAAGGAGAAGAAGAAGGAGAAGGAGAAGGAGAAGGAGAAGAAGGAGAAGGAGAAGGAGAAGGAGAAGGAGAAGGAGAAGGAGAAGGAGAAGGAGAAGGAGAAGGAGGAAGAGAAGGAGGAGGAGGAGGAGGAGGAGGAGGAGGAGGAGGAGGAGGAGGAGGAGGAGGAGGAGGAGGAGGAGGAGGAGGAGGAGAAGAAGGAGGAGGAGGAGAAGGATGGGATGGGAATGAGGAAGAGAATGAGAGGCAGTTGACGGCATGCACGGGGGGAACGGGGAAGGAGAAAGAAGAAACCGACACTGAAAACGGCAAAAAACGAATCTCGTTCTCTCTTCTGCCTGCTCCTCCTCCCCTCCTGCCCCTGGTCCGTCTTCCGTTCGCTCTAATGCATTTCAATCAGGACTTTTTCCTCTGCCCAGTCGCCAGCCGCGCGCCTGGCTTTAGCACAGCTCGTTCATTTGTTTCAAAACACATCAAACTGTATTTATTCGTTTTTCATCCCGCCTTCGATTTTGGATTACCCGGCTTGCCTTCCCGGCGTCCCTTACGGCGGCACGTGCTGGCTTGGCGAGGAGCGCGTCCCCTGGTGGGAGGCGAGAGGAGAAGGTGGGTGGTAGGGGGGAAGGGTACTGGTGGGGGAGAGGGTGGGCTTGAGGGAGTGGGGTGGGGAAGGCAGGATGGTAGTGGAGGTTGTGGTGATGGAAAAGGTTGGAAGCGTGGGGAAGCCATTCAACACAGGACAGTCGTGGAAAGTTGGGGCTGGAGAAAGTATGCTGAAAACTGAAATGGAATGGAGTAAGGTGTTAGTCTATCCTACAATAAAATCGATTTGGTTCGAGGTGACTGAAGATGTTTCAAATGGAGAATTGTTATATCATTTTTGTCAAGCTATGATTGCCAGTAAAAGTAACCCGACTAATGATAGATGGATCAATTGTATATTTCACAGGAGTGAAAACAATCATAGGGTAACAATGTCACAAGCTTGATGCACGTTAGTGATGAATTATTTCCAAGAAGAATGACGAGAAAAATCTTTACAGACCCTGGCAAAATACATTTTCGCGGGGATGTTTCGGTCAGTCTTGTGTGTTGGATAGAAGTTAATTCTACATGAACAGAGAGGACAGGCTCATAAGATATCAGGCTACTTTCATGATATTATGTCAGCTGAAGAAAGGAAGCCACGCCCTGGGCATAGGGGGGCAGACGTGTTTCCGAGTTGGGCAGGCTGCCTCTTGCACAGGATTTCCCAGTAAGATCGACACAACATCTGGACGTGGGGTGGCTCATGGGGGAAGGAGTGAGGGTAGGGAGGGAAGGTTGGATGGGGTAGTGGTGGATAATCGGGTAGTTTAATGACGCACTGTTGGGTAGGGTGTGATACGGGTGGAGCATTGAGTGGAATGGAGATCTTATTAGTGAGGGATGGAGAATTGGGTGGAAAGGGGGTTAGGGAAAAAGAATAGGAAGCGGTAAAGGTAGGGGTGGGGTGGACTGTGAAAATTGGATGGAGCGGTGCTGGAGAGTTCAGTGGATTGAAGGTGGGAGTGCAAGACGGTGTGGGGGCGGGGATGTGGGTGAGTGTGGAGGTCTGAGTGGGTCATGGGTGAAACATTGGGTGGGATGATTTCAGGAATGGAGGTCTGAGATGTGCGGTGTGAGTGGAAAGGGGGGGGGGGGGTTGTACGGAACCAGGAGTCTAGGCTAAAAGGGGAGCGAAACTGGTTCGTCACACGACTGTTCAGGGAACTTCTATCGACTGCTGTGCTCTGGAGTGCTGGTTTGCGGTGCCCTTGCTCACGGCAATCCCTCTTCAAGCCCTGACCCGCCATCGAGTGCAGCCTGCCACAATGTCAAGCTTCAAGGCTGATGAATGTGTCCCTGACTCAAAACAGCAAACCTATTTTTTAAACACGTCTTTCCATTCTATTTCTGGTAAGAAGCAAGTGTAAAGTTCCTTACTCTAACCAATAGATACATAGAAAACTCCTTGCATTTCGTTGTTGTTGTTGTTGTCGTTGTTGTAAAAAGCAAGCGCAGTATCGATGACTCTAAACAATGAATATATATTTACACACACACACCCTCCTTTAAAAAATGAAGTGTAGAGTCTTTGATTCTAAACAACAAACCTATACGGAAAAAGCAACTTTGCATGTCATTTTCTTACTTTTCCTTGTTTGTTGTTGGTATGAAGTAAATGTAAAGTCCCTGACTAAAATTAAAAGCAAATCTATTGAAAAACCTTGCATTCCATTATTTTTGTCAAGCAAAACTGGTTGTTTTCAAGCATAGGATCATCAAGTATAAAATTAAGCTGAGTTTATTTTTGTAAAACAATATTTGTATATCAGCCTTGAAAATACTTTATTACCAGTCTGAAGGAGGTACAAACATATATTCTTGCAGTAAAATTGTCCTCAAAGTGTCGCATGCAATCTGAAATTAAAATGTACGTCATTCAAAGTGTTTGTGTAAATTTCAGTTAAGAATTATCGCTGTTAATCAGAACAAAGACCCCCCAAAAGCATCGATATATGAAAGGAACCATCAAGAATGTGAATGAGAATGTGAAGAAAACAGAAAAAAGGTAGAGAAAAAGACTGAGTGAAATATAAATATAGAAAGAGAAATAAAAAGAAAAACGTCAAGAAAGAAATGAAGAAGAGAAAGATGGAGAGAAAGAAGATAAAAGAGAGACAAGATAGAAAGGAAGGAAGGATAGTTGTTAAGACAAGAGTTTTTTTTCTTCGAGGAAGACGGAAGTGTTATTTTATTGTGACACTTATTGCTGTAAACCTGCTCATCAAACAATTGCTGTATTTTTCGGATCCATGTACGTGTAAAGTCTTTTTGGGATTTGAGGTACTAGTAAAGAATTAAGCCTCTACTCGCTTGTTAAGACCATGTATTTTGACAGGCAGAGATAGGCGAGCATGCTTTGGGGTTTGACGATGCGCGAGGCTCAGTGCCCTGGTTCTATCCCTGGGGCGGGAACATTATAGGTTTGTTTAAATACGTCGGAGAAGTCTCAAACTGGACATATTTTCATGCTACATGTGGATGACAAGTGAATAGGCCGAAAGAACAGGAGAATGGAGAACACAACCGTTAATAAAAATAATATCTTATATTCTAAATATATGTTTGCATCGACAACAACAACGCCAACTACGATGGTGCCGACAGCGACGTTGAAACGGCACTGATAGAAATGATTACAGACGAGATGACTACGATAGCAAGGACGACGTTGTTGTTGCTGTTGATAATGATGGTGATGACGATGACGACGCTGATGACAACGACGACAATGACGACAATGATGACGATATTGCTAATGATACATCGTGATAGACTACAACACGCATTTCGTCAGCCTCGCTCTCCAGCGAACACCCCACAATGTTTCCTCTTCAGAACTTGCCCATGAAGGCAGACTTTGGCTTGCTCAAGCCGTGGCGGTGCCAACTGCCCCAAACGGAGGATGATTTATCCTCCCTGGCGCTGTCCCGTCTCTCCACCCCAGTCCCCGAGCAGGCCTACGGTGCGGATGGAGTAATGGGCCTGGGATTGCCTCCCTCTCCAGTGCCAGGTGTCCATCCTTTGTAGTGCCGCCCCGACGCCTTCAAAGGGCCATCAGCATTTACATGCAGGGGCCTCATTTGCATAGCGAGACGTCACGCGGACAGACGTGGGAGCGAGGCGAGGACTTCGTCGTCGTCGTCGTCGTTTGTTTCCCATGTCATCCCTCCTCGCCAGCGTCGCCCCAGTTGCGTTTGATCACCTCCCCTGGCGGAGCTCTCCTGCCTCTGGAGGTTAAAAGGTTCCTCCAGCTTTCCAAGACTCCCCTGCGCAAGAGTCGGTCTCTTGGGGGCCGCCGCGAGGTTTTTGATGCGCCCTTCAACACACGCCAGGCCAGGATTCTTGGAATACTGAAAACAAAACATCACTGGCCGAATCGCCGTCGCCCGCTCTTTTTGCCCCCTCCCTCGCTTATCTCGCCCCCTTACCCCCTTGCCCCTTATCGCCCCCTTCCTTGTCGTCATCGCCCCCTCCCTGCTGCTGTCTCCAAGGGAGAGAGAGCTCGACACCGGGGTGCTAGGCCAGGAACAATGAGAGACGCGCCAGCAATGCGCCCCCCTCAAAGGAGACACACAAGTCAGGGCCAGATCGAGGGGGATGAAGGGGATGAGAGGGAGGGGAGTGGACACGGGGAACAAGGAGCCAGAAGCTGCTAGCGACAAACAGCCCTGCCCATTCACAAAGCTACTCCCATTCATGAGCAGGACGCACGTAGCGGGCTGGCCAACCCACGCCCTTCCTCCTGGCCACGAGTGGTGCCTACCTCCACGCACCAACACAACACGCCTGTCTCCATGGCAACCACGTCAAGGTGCTGATCCCGTCCACGAAGAGGATTTGCGATGAGGTGTTGAAGCTCTTTTAGAATGAATGAATAAACGAATGAATGAGTAGGTGGATGGATGGAATGATGAGTGGATGGATGGAATGATGGATGGATGGATGGAATGATGGATGGATGGAATGATGGATGGATGGAATGATGGATGGATGGAATGATGGATGGATGGAATGATGGATGGATGGAACGATTCATGTTTGAATGTTTGAATAAAGATGCACAGCTATGATCGTATGCATGGTCTTTGAGGCCGAAACCACTACAGCTGGGGCGCGTTCAACCCTCTCTCTCCGAAGGCTTTTGTAGAACTACATTTCACAAGGCTTATGTAGAGCTACATTTCACAAGGCTTTTGTAGTGCTACATTTCACAAGGCTTTTGTAGAGCTACATTTCACCTACAACGTCGTTCAGGCTTACTTAAGTTCAGTAGAATAGCAGCTACGCAGCGCCTTCGCAGTACCTACGGAGTCGAAGCTTGAAGGCGCTCAAGGTACGAGAAAAAGAAAGTGAAGTCTCGACTTTCCTAGTAACTCGCCCTTCTACGAACTGCTTAGGGAGGCGCGCTGGGTCAATCTTCACACCCAAATCCACATGGGGATACACTGGTAGAAGAAAACCTGTTCAGATGTGTCTCTTTCCTTCCTGTCTAGGAATAAAAAAACACGCTTTTGTGTGACGCAGAGCGCTAGCACCACTCACTACATGTGTACTGAACTCAACACCGAAGCTCTCGCGAACAAAGGCTTAAGTAAAAGTTTTATGCGTGTCAGTATAATAACACGTACAAAGGAAAACAATGGTACCGAAGCTTGAACACTTTGTATAATATTTGTTGTTGCGGAAATGGGTAGGGTACCTTTTGAAATTGTTGAATATTGCCCTACTGCACACACAAGATTGTGGGTAATGTAAAAGCAGTCATGCAATATAGCTTGCATATTAAAAGCTGTGCGAATACTGTTACAAAATAATTCTTCTAACGCGACAAAATGCTGAAGAAACTAGTGTCTTCTAATTCCGTGTATTCTTGAAAGAAGCGCGTTTGGCCATGATCATCACATTCCCAAGACGACACAAACCCATGAATCGGACTGTCTAATGCAAAATTTGAACACAATTTCGGCTAATCCTTCCAAGAAAAAGTTGTCAATGAACACAATCACAACTTTAGAAAATGCTAATTCAGTTTGATTGGAACAACAACGAAAAGATAAGGCAAAAAGGCGTTTGACGAAGAGGGAACTTCAAAAGAAGTGAGAGACGTGTAGAAAAATAGAGAAGGGAAAGCTCGAGAAAGCGACGCTGAAGATCTGACGTCTCCACGCCAAAGAACGCCTTCCCGGGTGAGTGGAGGACGAGGACGAGGACGAGGGGCGAAAGAAAGACTCACGTCATTGTCCTCGCATTCACCGCCAGCAACGCCCTCCTGGCAATCTGGCCGTGCCGACATCGAGTGTGGGCCGGTCCCAAGAGGCCACTCACGAGGCCCGATATCGCGCACAACAGTTTTGCCGCCAGTTTGCCAACTATCAGATCCCG
>JAWQFJ010021973.1:25000-57500 GCA_034096865.1 Theodoxus fluviatilis
CCACAACATTCCAAAGCTCATGCCATTCTTTCACTCGTCATCTCAATATGACCACACCAAGACCTTGACACCAGAGGACACTCGTCATCTCTGCACACTTCATCGCCACAGACCCCAACACAAATGGACGCCACGCTGTGTACCTGTGATGTCGATGTCTGCGGAGGAGGCCATGCTGACCAGAAGGCCGTCGGGACGAGGGGACGAGGTGGAGGGGGCGGACAGCGTGGCCGTGACAGCGGGCGTTCCAATGGCGGAGGACAGCGACACGCCGTTGACGTCTTGTCGGTCTCCCGTGAGCAGCTGTGGGCGGTGTAGCGACGTCAGGGGCGGCGAGAGAGTGCTGGCGTCGTGAGCGAGGCGACCGTCCGTCAGGAAACCAGCCAGCCCGCCGTCCATTTTAACCGGAATCTGCAAACACCCGCAATCGCTCGGTCAGACCTACAAAGAGCCGGAATTAGGGGGTTCGATCACCGTGAGGGAAGTTTGATTGGGCGCTAAGACTTCGCCAAGTCGCCTCTCTTCCTGGCGCGAGCTCGGGCGTTTTGTGCGATCTGCAGCCTTCCTCTATCACTGTATCAATCGTCTATTCCCGCCAGCCCAGCCAAGGCCCCGAAAAGTCGCCAGATTATTTCGGATTTTGGGCCCAAGCCTCGATATTTCGGGAAGTGCTATAATTGTATTAGCTGGAGTGGCTGCTATCCCCATCTCACGGCAATGGAATCCCACCTCTATCCCTCCCCACCCCTAACTCCATCCCCCAACCCTCTCCCTTGCACCCTTCCCAGCCCCCCTGCCACCCCACCCCCTATCCCTTGCTTCTCACGTCATTACTGCCTACCCAATGCCACCAAACTCCAACTGCTTCCGTCCCCACCCCCTTGGACCCCCTTCCCAACCCCCACCCTCTTCTACAGCACGATGTGCCAGAGAAGACGGGAGAGAAGGAATCGTGAGTAGGAAGCTCGCCTGCCAAGCCCTGTGATCCGCTGACACCGGTGGGCGAGGTTAATCAAACGCCATTTCTACCGTGAAATGTTGCAAATGGAGCGGCCATTGATAGGCACACGGCTGAGTGCGGCCGTTCAGGGGCCGGTTATTATAAACTTGCCCCCCAGCCCCGCCATCCAAGGGGCGCACGTCCCGCGTCCGTCATGACGTATCGTTGAAATGAATCATATTGAGGCAGGCGGCTCGTGACACGGCTCGGGCCCCGACGACCCGAATTATCATAGAAATAAGGCGGCGGGCAGGCAGTCGAACCGCCGCGCTGCCAGCAAATGGCGGCAATTGGGAACTGTCTATCGGCCCCCATCTCCGTCCTCCTCGTCCCTGATCCCCTCTCGATAGCCCCGCACCCACAGACCTCTCTCCTTCCACCCATCCACGTCTGCGATCTGTTCTTCTCTCCTTCCTGGCATCCAGCTACAAGCCTTCTTTGGAAGCAATGCGTACATTAGTGCGGAGTTGTAGGGTGTGCTGATGCGGACACTACTGTTTGTCGTGAGGGTTGATGTGTGTGTGTGTGTGTGCGTGTGTGTGCGTGCGTGAGTGTGTGTGTGTGTGTGCGTGCGTGCGTGCGTGCGTGTGTGCGTGAGTATTGTGTGTGTGTGAGTATGTGTGTGTGTGTGTGCGCGCGCGTGTCTGTGTGTGCATGTGTTCACGTGTATGCATGCGAGCTTGTATCGGTGATGTGTTTCTATGTTTATTATGTGTATCCGTTCGATGTGTAAGCATGCTTGTGTGTGTGTGTGTGTGTGTGTGTGTGTGCATTCGTATGTTTGTGCATGCGCGCGCGTGCGTGCGTGCGCATATGTGCACATATATGTATGCATATGTGTGCGCACGTTGGTGCCTGTGTCGGTGACGTGTTTCTGTATTTATTATATGAATCTGTTTGATGTGTATGTGTGTGTGTATGTGTGTGTGTATGTATGCATGCATGAGTGAGTGAATGAGTAAGTGTGTGTGTGTGTGTGTATGCATGTGTATGTGTGTGTGTGTTTGTGTGTGTGTGTGTGTGCTCTGCGTGCGTGTGCGTGCGTGTGTGCATATGCATGTGCTTATTCAACCTCCACAGCCAAACAAAGCACATACAAATGAATACTCCTCCACATATGCTAATGGCGGTTACACATCCATATTCTTTTTCTCACATGCCGATGCATAGACATGCTCAAAGTGTGCATTTGCACGTGTATATCTTGCAATGCAATCCCTTATTTGTTTACAGAGCGACAGCAAAATCAATAATCTACTAATGTTTCATGCTGACGGCCGTATGATCCAAAGCTATGATGGTGACATTTAATGGGGAAGGTTGCGTTCATCTACTCCAACACAAAGGGAAGAAAGCCAAACTCTTCAGCAATAAGCGTCCTCTCCTTCAAAACTCGTTGTCATCAAACACAGCCGACCTGCGACGATCACTGCGCTTTACATCAAGATACCCGCCACAGACGGCAATGACTTTCTGAATTTCAAACGTAAATTTTCGACATGAATGAACGGCAACCTTTTATTTTTCCGGAATTAGAAGAGGGTAAAAAGGAGGGGGAAGAAGTGGGGAGTGGAGGCAGGCCAGGAGGAGACGGCAGGGGAGCCACCACTGCAGACCGGGACGGGCTTTGCATGCCATCCGGCTCTGATGAGGCGGCAGCCACTCTCTTCATGGCTCTCCGTTTTTTGCAGTCAATCGCCGCCAATTTTGCGGCTGACTTCACCCACTCAAGATGGGCGCGAGCAAGATGGTTGCGGACAGAAATTAGGCGGCCATTCCTTCCCGGATGGGGGCCATGAAGCGGCGCCATTCAAAGACGCTGGCGGCTATCTGCCCGCGTTTGTGTCGTCAGTTCCGGTCATCCGGTTACGTTTGTGACGAAACTTCCGGTTATCGGTCGTCTTTTTCCGTCGCGAATGTGGGGGTCTCATTGTTGTTGGCTGGGTCTGGGAAGCGTCCTGGAATGGAGACTATCTTGTCGTGTTAGAGCAGACAGCTGAGGGCTATCCGCTCTTGTTTGCAGGGACCGCTTCGGGCTATTTTCCTGTGTTTGTGTCGCGGCGCGGGCGTAACAGCGAGTAATAGCACGGCAACAAGCGATTGCCTGCGCATTTACGATTCCTAACGCACGGAATGCGGACCATAACAGTGAAGGGAGGGTGCCCCTAACTCGCCATAACTCCCGATGACCGTTTCTCAGGGTCCGCCATTTCTTTTCCCGCTAACTCCCTTCACGGAATGTCCGGCAGTCCCGCCCTCGGCCCCGTGCAGGAGCCACGCGCCCGAGATGTAAATTTCATATCGGAGGCGGGGGATTAAGCACTACATAAATCAGCGGGGCCGTTTATCAAGCGGGAATCCCGCGCCACTCATTAAAGGGCCATCGCGCCCCTATTTGGATGAAAATTAGCCTGCAACCGCGCGCAGGCGGCGACGAGGGACGAGCAGGAGCGCTCGAGAGCGGCCACCCAGTGCAGCGTTTGGACACGAGGGCTAACAGCTCCACGCACGAAAAGATCTGTGTCAAAGAGTTTTTAAAATGTCAGAGATGATTGCAGCAATGCTTGATCAAAACTGCCCGACTAAAGCAGTAAGTGGTGAACGAAATATGTTGGATGTGGAAAACAAAAGAGTGAAAATGTGTTATATGGAGATGTTTTCGCCAATAGCTCTGTTCACATGACATAATTATATCCATTAGTTCTTTTAAAGTTTCTTTCCAAAGAGAGGAATGGGTTGGCAATGTACTACACCAGTGAATGCGCCCGTCAACTTAACCTACGGTTGACATCAATGTGACTTCTTTTTATGACTGCTCATTCCACTTGCATCCTTGCACTGTTTACCTCTAATGGTTTAGCTGATCACACTGCTCTAGCTACAGGGCCAGCTCTCTACGCATTCATTCTCCTCGTCTCTTTTGCCCGTATGTACTATTGCCACTTTCACATCGTCGCTGATTTGCATTTCTTTAACTTCAATTTCGACCTTGCACAGAAACCATTTCATCCGCTCTTTTTTAACTTTTTTTCCTCCCCGTGCTCTTTCAAACTGTTTTTCTTTCTTCAGTCTCACTGAAGCCAGTGCAGAACTGTCTCCTATTTCCTGAGTCTGGCTGTTTGTCTGCGAGGCTACTGCTGACGTGGAGCGCAGCCGGCGGCGCTGGCAGCAGTTAGCGGGACAAAGACCCCCGGGCGACACCCCCCCTCCCTCGGGACTCGGGCTGTCGCAGCCCCGGGGACGAAGTCGCGCTTGGGACGTGCGCGCGCGAGCGAGCGTCGGGTGGACATTTCCATCCCAATGACGTCCCTAGCGACGGCCGCGACGACGATGTGGCCAGGCTGGCCCATCAATCACAGCAGCGCGTCTTCCCCTCTTCCAGCGTCTTCTGCCCTCTCTGTCCTCTTCCTCCTATGTCTTTTCTGTGCTCTTCTTCCTTTATCCTTCCTGTCCTCCTGCACCTCTGTCTTCCCCATCCTCTTCCTTCTCTGTCCCCTTCATCCTCAGTATGTCTTGTCCTATTCCTCTCTGTCTGTCCTGTCCTCTTCTTCCTCTGTGTTTCCTGTCCTCTCCATCCTCTGTCCTCTTCCTCCTCTGTGTTTCCTGTCCTCTCCATCCTCTGTCCTTTCTGTCCTCTTCCTCCTCTGTGATTCCCGTCCTCTTCCTCATATGTCTTTCCTGTTCTCTTCCTTCTCTGTCTTCGTGTCTTCTTCTTCCTAAGTATTTCCTGTCCTCTTCTTACTCTATCCTTCCTGTCCTCTTTCTTTAATGTCACCTTCCTCCTGTCTTTCCTTCCTCTTCTGTGATTCCTGTCCTCTTCTTCCTCTGCCTTTCCTATCCTAATCTTCCTCTGTCCTCTTCATCCTCAGTATGTCATGTTCTATTCCTTCTATGTTTGTCCTGTCCTCTTCCTCCTCTGTAATTCCCGTCCTCTTCCTCATATGTCTTTCCTGTTCTCTTCCTTCTCTGTCTTCGTGTCTTCTTCTTCCTAAGTATTTCCTGTCCTCCTCTTCCTCTATTCTTCCTGTCCTCTTTCTATTCTTTCTTTAATGTCATCTTCCTCCTGTCTTTCCTTCCTCTTCCTCA
This sequence comes from Theodoxus fluviatilis, assembly GCA_034096865.1. NCBI lineage: Eukaryota > Metazoa > Mollusca > Gastropoda > Cycloneritida > Neritidae > Theodoxus > Theodoxus fluviatilis. Next base: position 30,087 of record JAWQFJ010021973.1, read on the forward strand.
TTTGTGATTCCTGTCCTCTTCATCCTCTGTCGTTCCCTGGCGACTCTGCTTTAACGTGTTTCATCGGTCACAGCTTGGCTTCCTAATTGAGACACAAACTGCTGTATGGAGCCTCTATGAATATTGTGTACTTCCACATGTCTACTCTGTCCATAGCCTTGCTGTCCACCTACACGCTCCTCTCCCGTCCCAATTCCAATCTCTGACCACTACCTTATGTTTCTGCTTTTGTATGCCTACTCTTCCTCCAGTCTTGCCTCTTATTTTCTGCAGCGTTCCTGTTATTTTTCCAACGTTTCATTAATCGGTCTTTTATTTACACTATTTTTTGTTTTCCATGCATATTTTGTATTTTTACTCCGGGCCTCAACCTTCTTTCTGTCTAGTCTTCTGTCTTCTGCCGACTTACAAGTCTAACACGCAGTTTCAGTTTCATTCATGAGTCCCAATGATCTTTCTACAAAGAATGTCCTTTTTCTAGTATCTGGTGTATCTGTTTTCCTGTGCCAGTCACTTCCGTTGTCCAGCATCCTTACTGTCTGCTGTCTGTGCATGTTCTGTTCCACTGTCTGCTGTCTATGTCTGTCCTGTTCCACTGACTGCTGTCTGTGTATGTTCTTCTCCACTGTCTGCTGTCTGTGTTTGTCCTTCTCCACTGTCTGTGTATGTCCTTCTTCACTGTCTGTGTTTGTCCTTCTTCACTGTATGCTGCCTGTGTATATCCTTCTCCACTGTCTGTGTGTGTCCTTCTCCACTGTCTGCTGTCTGGGTATGTCCTTCTCCACTGTCTGCTGTCTGTGCATGTCCTTCTCCACTGTCTGCTGTCTGTGTATGTCCTTCTCCACTGTCTGCTGTCTGTGTATGTCCTTCTCCACTGTCTGTGTATGTCCTTCTTCACTGTCTGTGTTTGTCCTTCTTCACTGTATGCTGCCTGTGTATATCCTTCTCCACTGTCTGTGTGTGTCCTTCTCCACTGTCTGCTGTCTGTGCATGTCCTTCTCCACTGTCTGCTGTCTGTGTATGTCCTTCTCCACTGTCTGCTGTCTGTGTATGTCCTTCTCCACTGTCTGTGCATGTCCTTCTCCACTGTCTGCTGTCTGTGCATGTCCTTCTCCACTGTCTGTGTATGTCCTTCTCCACTGTCTGCTGTCTGTGTATGTCCTTCTCCACTGTCTGCTGTCTGGGTATGTCCTTCTCCACTGTCTGCTGTCTGTGAATGTCCTTCTCCACTGTCTGTGCATGTCCTTCTCCACTGTCTGTGTATGTCCTTCTCCACTGTCTGTGTATGTCCTTCTCCACTGTCTGTGCATGTCCTTCTCCACTGTCTGCTGTCTGTGCATGTCCTTCTCCACTGTCTGTGTATGTCCTTCTCCACTGTCTGCTGTCTGTGTATGTCCTTCTCCACTGTCTGTGCATGTCCTTCTCCACTGTCTGCTGTCTGTGCATGTCCTTCTCCACTGTTTGCTGTCTGTGAATGTCCTTCTCCACTGTCTGCTGTCTGTGTATATCCTTCTCCACTGTCTGTGTGTGTCCTTCTCCACTGTCTGCTGTCTGGGTATGTCCTTCTCCACTGTCTGCTGTCTGTGCATGTCCTTCTCCACTGTTTGCTGTCTGTGAATGTCCTTCTCCACTGTCTGCTGTCTGTGTATGTCCTTCTCCACTGTCTGCTGTCTGTGTATGTCCTTCTCCACTGTCTGTGTATGTCCTTCTCCACTGTCTGCTGTCTGTGAATGTCCTTCTCCACTGTTTGCTGTCTGTGCATGTCCTTCTCCACTGTTTGCTGTCTGTGCATGTCCTTCTCCACTGTCTGTGTATGTCCTTCTCCACTGTCTGCTGCCTGTGCATGTCCTTCTCCACTGTTTGCTGTCTGTGAATGTCCTTCTCCACTGTTTGCTGTCTGTGAATGTCCTTCTCCACTGTCTGCTGTCTGTGCATGTCCTTCTCCACTGTCTGCTGTCTGTGCATGTCCTTCTCCACTGTTTGCTGTCTGTGAATGTCCTTCTCCACTGTTTGCTGTCTGTGCATGTCCTTCTCCACTGTCTGCTGTCTGTGAATGTCCTTCTCCACTGTCTGTGCATGTCCTTCTCCACTGTCTGCTGTCTGTGAATGTCCTTCTCCACTGTCTGTGCATGTCCTTCTCCACTGTTTGCTGTCTGTGAATGTCCTTCTCCACTGTTTGCTGTCTGTGAATGTCCTTCTCCACTGTCTGCTGTCTGTGAATGTCCTTCTCCACTGTCTGTGCATGTCCTTCTCCACTGTCTGCTGTCTGTGAATGTCCTTCTCCACTGTCTGTGCATGTCCTTCTCCACTGTTTGCTGTCTGTGAATGTCCTTCTCCACTGTTTGCTGTCTGTGAATGTCCTTCTCCACTGTCTGCAGTCTGTGCATGTCCTTCTCCACTGTCTGCAGTCTGTGAATGTCCTTCTCCACTGTCTGTGCATGTCCTTCTCCACTGTCTGTGCATGTCCTTCTTCACTGTCTGCTGTCTGTAAATGTCCTTCTCCACTGTCTGTGCATGTCCTTCTCCACTGTCTGCTGTCTGTAAATGTCCTTCTCCACTGTCTGCTGTCTGTGTTTGTCCTTCTCCACTGTCTATGTATGTCCTCCTCCACTGTCTGTGTTTGTCCTTCTCCACTGTCTGTTGTCTGTGCATGTTCTTCTCCACTGTCTGTTGTCTGTGCATGTTCTTCTCCACTGTTTGCTGTCTGTGTATGTCCTTCTCCACTGTCTGCTGTCTGTGTATGTCCTTCTCCACTGTCTGTTGTCTGTGCATGTTCTTCTCCACTGTTTGCTGTCTGTGTATGTCCTTCTCCACTGTCTGCTGTCTGTGAATGTCCTTTTCCACTGTCTGTGCATGTCCTTCTCCACTGTCTGTTGTCTGTGCATGTTCTTCTCCACTGTTTGCTGTCTGTGTATGTCCTTCTCCACTGTCTGCTGTCTGTGAATGTCCTTTTCCACTGTCTGTGCATGTCCTTCTCCACTGTCTGCTGTCTGTGTATGTCCTTCTCCAGTGTTTGCTGTCTGTATATGTCCTTCTCCACTGTCTGGGTATGTCCTTCTCCACTGTCTGTGCATGTCCTTCTCCACTGTCTGTTGTCTGTGCATGTTCTTCTCCACTGTTTGCTGTCTGTGTATGTCCTTCTCCACTGTCTGCTGTCTGTATATGTCCTTCTCCACTGTCTGGGTATGTCCTTCTTCACTGTCTGCTGCCTGGGAATGTCCTTCTTCACTGTCTGCTGTCTGTGTATGTCCTTCTCCACTGTCTGTGTATGTCTTTCTCCATTGTCTGTGAATGTCCTTTTCCACTGTCTGTGCATGTCCTTCTCCACTGTCTGCTGTCTGTATATGTCCTTCTCCACTGTCTGGGTATGTCCTTCTTCACTGTCTGCTGCCTGGGAATGTCCTTCTTCACTGTCTGCTGTCTGTGTATGTCCTTCTCCACTGTCTGTGTATGTCCTTCTCCACTGTCTGTGTATGTCTTTCTCCACTGTCTGTTAATGTCCTTCTCCACTGTCTGCTGTCTGATTATGTCCTTCTCCACTGTCTGTGTATGTCCTTTTCCACTGTCTGCTGTCTGTGTATGTCCTTTTCCACTGTCTGCTGTCTGTGTATGTCCTTTTCCACTGTCTGCTGTCTGTGGATGTCCTTTTCCACTGTCTGCTGTCTGTGTATGTCCTTCTCCACTGTCTGCTGTCTGCGGATGTCCTTCTCCACTGTCTGTGTATGTCCTTTTCCACTGTCTGTGTATGTCCTTTTCCACTGTCTGCTGTATGTGTATGTCCTTTTCCACTGTCTGCTGTCTGTGAATGTCCTTTTCTACTGTCTACTGTCTGTGTTTGTCCTTCTCCACTGTCTGCTGTCTGGGAATGTCCTTTCTCCACTGACTGCTGCTCTTGCTCTCTAGCGTATCCCTTGTCTGCCATTACTTCTGTCTTAGTCTCTGACGCCAGCCAAACACTGCAAATGTGCGTCTACACTGTCCTCCACCTCTCCTCTCCGCAGGCGACTGCTCCATTTCATGGTTCCCCAGTCTCTCTCCCCTGTATTTAGTGTATTTCGTCCATTGTCGATTTTCACCGCATTGGATCATCAGTTCATTCTGTTTCTATGACCTATGGCAGCAGGGAAAGACTAACAAACTAAATATTGGGATTCGGGTTTTCTGGGCACATACGGCCGAACTAGCAGCCTCTGATACAAGGCTATGTATACAGGAAAAGACAACGCGGACCATGACAGCTTATCTGGAAGAGCATAGCGTCAACCAAGAGGTCGTGGGTTCAATCATCGCCTGTGATCCCACGCCGTTCCTATCTGCCCCTTGTAGGGTTTCGGCTTTCTCTGTTAAACCTGTTTTCCTCCTGGTACTTTACTTCTGTCTCCCTCGATTCCAGTCCACCCTTGTCTAAGTTTTCCTTTTGCTCATGTATGTCTTTGCTTAGGTCATCAATCTTACCCATGTTCCGGGTTCCTTTCTACTCTTACCGTTGTTTACCGGCCTCTTAGCTTTTTATTTACGTGCGTGTCATCGGTCCCCATTACCACCCTTCATTTCCAGCTTCTACTCACGTGAGTGCTTCCGCTGCTACTCCTCTCGTTCTCCTCCTTCCACCTCATCCTGCCTCTGTCAGCCTCCTCCTTCCACCTCATCCTGCCTCTGTCAGCCTCCTCCTTCCACCTCATCCTGCCTCTGTCAGCCTCCTCCTTCCACCTCATCCTGCCTCTGTCAGCCTCCTCCTTCCACCTCATCCTGCCTCTGTCAGCCTCCTCCTTCCACCTCATCCTGCCTCTGTCAGCCTCCTCCTTCCACCTCATCCTGCCTCTGTCAGCCTCCTCCTTCCACCTCATCCTGCCTTTGTCAGCCTCCTCCTTCCACCTCATCCTGCCTCTGTCAGCCTCACAAGCGCATGCGTCGTGCTCTTTGACATCATCAGTGTTGACTCTATACCGATGTGCCTATCAGCTCTTGACTGGATTTTACTGAACTCCATTCTACTTCAGGGTATCGGTGACTGCGCTTCAAGGAGGTTTTCCTCTATAGTTGTTACTGACATCAACTACGCGACTACAAAACGTCAGGGGATAAACACCTTGTACAAGTATGCCGCGGTTTGAACATCCATGAGCAGGTGAAAAGTCGCAATGTAAAATGGCACCGTAACCCTACTGGGGAATACAAAATTTGATATGTATACATCCATGACAAAGATACGTTAAAGGTAAAGGTGCTCTTTTTATATATTGCGGCTTTCCTTTCATTGATGGGTGCTCAAAGCGCACTCATTTACCTCCTGGTTATCAGGCTACCTCACTGTATCATCTTAACATCAAACAACCAGACTGCGGAAGAACGGGGCAAAGTTAGCTCTGATACTTTTCCAGCTCAGCCCTCTCGGGTCTCCGTTTTACTCCTGGGTGGGGAGAAGCAATGTGAGTAAAGCACCTTGCTCAAGGATTCAACCCTATATAGAATCCGCGCAGCTTCGAACACCGCACCCGCCAGCCGCAATCGACTGCACGTCGAGCGCGCTGACAATTCCGCCACGAAGCCCCACGGTACGAAGTCAGCATACCTAACGTTGGGAGTAAATATGAGGTTTTAACCAAGGCGCTGGTCTGGGCACAAAACAAAACAGGACAGTCGACGTTTCGAGTGTTGCGCCCCGTGTCAGGTCAAAGAAAAGACAGAAAACGAAAGAGAAACTCAACTGCGAGACTCGTCCAGCGTGGGGAGGAGGGGGTAGGCTGTGTAGTGATGGAGGTGCAGGAGACAGTGGGGGGTGGGAGGGGGGTTGGGGGTGGGGTGGGGGAAGGGGTGAACATATCTCACCTACATGAGTAGATAGCACTGGGTGCACGTGGAGGCGGTTTCGTGTCATGGAAACATAACGCTGAAATGAAGAGCTCGCGCCATTGTAAGAATTTCTGTCGCGCCCGCTGGAGAGGGAAACGAGATGGTGTTAGACGACGCGCACGAAATCTTTTCCAACGACAGCGGCTACCGCCACCGTCCCTCGTATAGCCAACGGGCGCTCACTGTGTAACACTATAGGCGAATTCACTGATCGCATACGTTTTTCCATTCTAGTTCACTAGAGACTTCGCCTACCGCCGAAAATGTCTGTAGCCCAGTTGACATCACGTGATGGAAGGTTTTCATCCGAAATATGCAAATGGAGGTCACACGAAAGGCTTGTGGGATAACCGATCTGCTTCCTGACATACGCCGATAAAGTAGTTCTAAGACAATTTCGCACAAAACTCATAACTTATTCTTGTTGAGGCAATAAACAAGCGTTTATTCGATAAAATAAAATGTTTGCTTTGAAATGGAAACACGTTTTGACATCTGAATGATATCTGTAAAGTGGAGAAAAAATCGTATCAGAACGAACTATATTTGGCGCAATGCTGTAATGCGAAGGGTCAAGTCTACTCCGCATTTATTGCGAACTGTGCCAGAGTCTATACTGACTCGGGTTCACGGAATGACATTTTTCCTTAGAATATCGAGGAGCCTATGCCTTGTGTATCACCGAAACTTGGTTTGAACCAAACATCATTGACAATATTGTACAACTACAAGGATTTGATATCTTCTGCTGTGACAGGACTGTCCATTCCGGCAGAGGGAAGGCGGCGGTGTATGTGTGTTTATAATGACACTAGGTAGTGCACACAATCTGTGGTGGGTAACAGACTCCAAACATCTGATGTTAGTGGGGGATGGGGGGAGGGCTCTGTAACTCCGTGTGTGTGTGTGTGTGTGTGTGTGTGTGTGTGTGTGTGTGTGTGTGTGTCTGTCTGTGTGTGTGTGTGTGTGTGTGTGTGTGTGTGTGTGGATGTGAGTGTGTGGATGTGCATGTGTGTGTATGTGTGTGTGTGTGCGTACGTGTTTGTGTGTGTGTGTGTGTGTGTGTGTGTGTATGTGTGTGTGTGTGTGTGTGTGTGCATGTATTTGTCTGCATATGTGTGGTGTGTGTGCGTGTACGTGAAATTTGCTCACTGTCACTCTTACAGAGGAATTTCAACTTACAGAAGTCATTGTATATCTGGTCTTAAGCAATGATGCAACCGCTTATGCACGATGCTTTATACCTTTTATTTACTTTTACATAATGTGACATGCTTCTAAAATCGACCTTTTGTTTTTGTTTTGTATTGTAAAATGGGAACTGTGTACACATTCTCCATATGGAAGCTTGAATAAATTATTTTTTGCATTGCAATGTATTGTATTGTATTGCATTGTATTGTATTGTATTGTATTGTATTGCGTTGTGTTGTGTTGTGTTGTGTTGTGTTGTGTTGCGTCGCGTCGCGTCGCGTCGCGTCGCGTCGCGTCGCGTTGCGTTGTGTTGTGTTGTGTTGTGTTGTGTTGTGTTGTATTGCATTGCATTGCATTGCATTGCATTGCATTGAATTGTAATGTGTTGTATTGTATTGTAAAGCACTGTATCGTATTTTACTGTATGGCATAAACGGTGGAAAGAAGACAGAAGGAATGGAGCAGTGAAGGGGAGGAAAGTGCTGGCCAAAATGATTAGCCAGGCTACGTAGGGGGAGGACAATTTTTAGATTTTGAGGTTGAGTCCATCATGGTCTTTGGTGTTAGCCGACGAGAGATATGAATTAGTGCTCCATGTGCTTACTGTCTACAGAGGTTTCTCTTTCTTGCCACAGGATGCAGACGCTCGAGTTTACTAGTGAGTGCGAGGGGCTGTTGAAATGGGATGCTACTGGCGTGCCTCTGTTGTGGCGCGTGTAGGCCAGGTGTACTTTGCATCTAGTGTTTGGTGTGCAGTCCAGACCAATGTCTTCTTCAACTTTCCGATAAAACAGTGTTTAATTCAGAATCCGCGTACACTTAAAAAAGGAAGTTTAAATTCAACTACTGAACAAACTATAACATCAAAATAAATTTTGACAAGAGCAAAAGGCAATCTCGCAAGATGCAATCTGTATTCAACTAGATTTGGTGTGACTTTAAAGACAAACTGTGGATGAAAACAGACCGAAAGTAACACGTTTGTACTTCAAACAGGACATGCCGCGTTTCCCCCACAATAAGACATTTCTTTTTATAAAAACCCACCATCATTTCAGCCACATAAAATATATTCTAGTCCACTAGAGACTTCGCCTGCCGACACAGTTCATGTCACATGATGGACGAAAGGCTTGTGGGATAGCACTCTGCTCCCTGACATACGCCGTTATAGTAGTTCTAAGAGTATTTCGCTCAAAACTCACAAATTACGCTTGTTGAGGCAATAAACAAGCACAAGAGATGTGATATAGAGAGATGTGATCTCGAGAGATGTGTTCTAGAGAGATGTGATCTAAAGATATGAGAGAGAAAGAAAGAGAGAAACAGAGAAAGAGATATATATATATATATATATATATATATATATATATATATATATATATATATATATATAGAGAGAGAGAGAGAGAGAGAGAGAGAGAGAGAGAGAGAGAGAAAGAGAGCTTTTAAAACAGAGGACCACTGGAGGATGGACGTTAAGTTAAAGTGTATCCTCTTCAAATAAAGTAATACAATAATACAATACTTATTCGATAAAATAAAATGTTTGCGTTGAAATGCAAACAAGTTTTGACATATGAATGATTTCTGTAAAAAGTGGAAAAAATAGTATATAGAACGAGCTATTTTTGGCACAATGCTGTAATGCGAAGGGTCAAGTCTATTATGCATTCATCGCGAACTGCGCTAAAATCACTACTGACTCGGGTTCACAGAATGCATAAAAGGCATATCGCAGTATATGGCGCTCATCAACGTGCATACTTAGTGACAACAACACATAAGATAAGTGGGAAATACTTGCATAAATGCATAATACAATATACACAATTTCAACAATTTACAAGCAGCACGAGGTAAGTGATATGCATTTCTGCTTACATTTTGAGTATTTCGGCCACGAACGAGGCGCTGCCATTGTAAAAGGAGCAAAGGTCATGTTGGAGGAAAAAAAGTATCGCCTTATAGTCTGAAAATTACGGTACATGTACTGCAGCAGTGGGTCGCAAGTATGCTCCCAATGTTATGCTTGTTGATTCTGTAGAAAAGCCATACATTATGAAATGTGAAGCATATATACCAAAAGCGTCACAGCTATCCAGCGAAAACACGTTCTAATCCAATACATACACACTACTGCATATAAAGCATAAATCAAATTATATTCATGGTGAGTTTACAATGTCTTTTACTTTAGCATTCCATCCCCCCCCCCTACCCCCCCGAAAGACTTCAATGGACAATCATTGTCGAACACATATGCACGCACACATGCACGCACGCACGCACGCACGCACGCACGCACACACACACACACACTCACACATACACTTGCACATGTGTGTGTGGTAAATTTCACTTCCTTCAAAATAATATCATACGAAATTTTCTAGCCACACAAAAGTGAAAACACCGGCATGTTTTATTACATGAAAAGTAAAAAGAATATTCGCGGGATCGCTTGACGGACAGGCCAGGGGTGACAAGGCATAATTATTAAAATTTCACCTGCTTCTTAATCTACGAGTTACGGCTATTTTTTTACATTGGTCCTCATCTCAGTACCGTAACCGGACTGAAACTCTGATTGTTATTAACGTAACATCAATTTTGAAATCGATGAAAGTTAGTTTTAAGCGTCATCGCTACGCCAAACATGACAGAACAAAAAGGTGCGAGAGCGTGCGAGCAAGAGAGCGAGCGAGCGAGCGAGCGAGAGAGAGAGAGAGAGAGAGAGAGAGAGAGAGAGAGAGAAAGGGAGAGAGAGAGAGAGAGCGAGAGAGAGAGAGAGAGAGGAGAGAGAGAGAGAGAGAGAGAGAGAGAGAGGGAGAGAGAAAGGGAGAGAGATAGAGAGAGAGAGAGAGAGAGAGAGAGAAAGGGAGAGAGAGAGAGAGAGAGAGAGAGAGAGAGAGAAAGGGAGAGAGGGAAAGTACATAGAACGAGAGGAAGAAGAAAGGTTACTGGGTAAGAGGAGAGGATGTTCCTGCAGGATGTGGAGAGGAAGAGGGGGTGGAGAGACTGGACGCTGGGTGGGAAGGGGGTGCATTGAGGGGAAGAGGTGCTCTGGAAAAAGGAGACTGACGTCTGTGGCCCCTGATAGATGGGAAGAAAAGTCCGCGCTTTTCGCGCCACCCTGTTTACAATTTGTTATCTCCCAGGCGAGGAGAGTGCGGCGACAAGGGGGATAAGCCCGTCATCTTTGATGTCTTTCTAAACAGATTGGCGCGGCGATTGTCATTAAGAGTGATCGGCCCTGCATGCTTCGTTAATCGCCTCAGTTGCCTCAGTCGAGCTAAGCAGACTTCTTGTCCGAAGAGCCCGCACTGATCGATTATGGGACCTAACTCGCCTTCAGGCAGCAGGGCTGGAAGGAAGGATGCGCCGTGTTGTCAACGTGGACTTAGCGAGGATGACCGAGTAACGAAACGATGAAGGTCGTTGAGGACTAAGAAAAAAGAAGGAAAAGAGAGAGGGGGCGAGAAGAACATTTGTCCAGGCACGCTGGTGTTAGGTAACAACGGGTTGCAGAGTTCCTTGGTAGGCAGAAGGGCAGAAAATAGAAGTGTGAAGAAACATAAGAGCAAGAGGCCAATAAATAATATGTATGTGGTGTGTGTGTGTGTGCGCGTGTGTGTGTGTGTGTGTGCGTGTGTGTGTGTGTGTGTGTGTGTGTGTGTGTGTGTGTGTGTGTGTGTTTGAGTGTATGTGTGTGTAAGTGTGTGCATGAGTGTGTGTGTATGTTTGAGTGTGTGTGTGTGTGTGTGTGTGTGTGTGTTTGAGTGTGTGTGTGTGTGTGTGTGTGTGTGTGTATCAGTGTGTGCATGAGTGTGTGTGTGCTTGAGTGTGTGTGTGCGTGTGTGCGTGCGTGCGAGCGCGCACGCGCGTGTGTGGGTGCATGTGTGTGTGTGTGTATCAAAGGGCGACACTGCGGATGGGTGGATTGACGCCTGGATAGGAAGGTGAGGCATCCCATTTAGAGGATAGACACAATGTCAAACTATTGATGTCTTCCTCCCACGTTTTTAAGGCTTCAAACTAAGTCAACTACCAGGAGATATAATCAACTACTGACTTTTTCACGTTTGGTCATTGTCGAAGATCACATCATTTTAGTAGAAAGGAACATAACCAAACACCAGCCTATTATTTTCATTCCCAAGGTCACTTATTAAGAAACTGAAACTCTTCAAAATAAATTTAAACAACGTCTCTTGCAGGTATGCTTATCTGACTTCGTTTCAATGCCCGAGTGCGAAAGAGTAAAAATTCAAGTAAAATATTTCAGTATCAGGACAATTTAGCTGCAATCGCTTGGTGATAGAGAAACAAAAGAAGATTGTTTCTGGCATTTAGGAATTCTAAACAAGATTTTACGGATTGTTGAAAAGTTACATGTGATTGCGCCTATCTGCTGAAAAAAAGTCTTCGGTGCAGTAGCTTTCATTACACAATTGAATCTAAAATATGTGGGTCATAGAATATAGAACTGCATTTCAACTAATATATTGTTGTTTAACTGTTGAGGTAAATATAATCATCGCAAAATTTCATGTTGCAAAGATTATATTTTCTTTCAGAACGCGCGTGTAAATGTACAGAAAATAGAATTCCTCAAATCATTACCAATATTTACATATATCTTTCAGTATACATGCATGTAAATGCACAGAAAATAATGTCTCTCAGATCATCAGCTCCGCTGTAACACCTCGACCGAACACAAATTCCACGCCCAGCTCTGCATGTGTATTCTTAATTTGTTAGCATTGGACAAGCATTTGTTGAAGCGGAATAACCATAAGGTGAGAGAGAGAGAGAGAGAGAGAGAGAGAGAGAGAGAGAGAGAGAGAGAGAGAGAGAGAGAGAGAGAGAAAATAATTTCGGGTCTGAAATCGATGCACACATTCGTTGTATCGCATTCGATTTGGTCTTCAACCCATCGTCGTGGATACATACATATGTATTTATGTAGGGATGAATGAGTGCAGATACTGCGCAAAATCGCACAACCAGGATACAATTTGTTTTGACGCTATAAAATATAAACCTAATCATGTCGTAAACATTTCTAAATGCTGTCACTTTAGGGAACAAAGTACGTAACAAAGCTTACACACCTCAGATGATCAGATTTGTTGGTAAACAAGTTTTAAAAAAATACTACTCTGGGTTATTGGTATCGTTTAATTGACAAAAATTGCTGCAAAAAGCTCAGACAAAATTCCTCACGCAATCTGTGTCAGTGGAGACAAAGAGGGACAAGGTGAAAGTGTATGTCAATAAAGATATTGCGCTTCCCGCGTCGTATACGGCGCTCACAATCTGAAGCTTTACTGGAAATAGGCAATCCAGAAAATGAGGCCTCGTAGATGATTTTCTTCTACAATATTAAATCGATATTTTTAAGGTCATGACCCATCAGGTCTACCAACGCAAGCTGTGACTGGCAGACATCCGCGTGGAGCTAGTCAGAAGCAAAACGCAGTAGGCAAAATATGCAGTGGTGCTGTCAACTTCTCAGCTGTCGTGAAGTCCGTCACTGGCGATGGGCATCCGAGAGTGTTTTACGTCTATTTTAGCGAACTGGCACCATAAAATGATGCGAATTACCACAAACCATTTTAATATTGATTTTATGCATATTTCGTGCTTACCGCCTGCACTGGGTGGAAAAAAACTCAATAAAGTAATCCGATTGTTGTGATAAAAATATCCTTGCGTGCCGAACCTGTATCTGGAGAGATTGCCAAAAGCTTGCCAGTGAGGATTTTGCTAGAGCCGACCAAAGGTTCTCAGAATATTCAGTTTTAAATTGTGTCTTCTTGTTGTCATCAGGGTCCGCTAAAAGAATAGTTTGGTCGCCAAGGGGATGTAATCATTGAACTATTAAAATACTCAAATTATTTATTATTGTTTCGAAGTTTCAGCAAAGTTTTTAAAAGATATGCTGCCAAATGCGCACAACACCAATTTATATTTCATTGCTATTTAACACACTGCAGAATACGTTCTAATCGCCAATTTTCCCTCTTTTTTCAGAATCCCTTAAGTTCCTTAGAAACTTCACCCTCAGCATTCCCCTAAACACTCCCCCACCCCATGTCCCCTCTCCACCCCTACCCACCCCCTTCCCCGTGTCCCGTGTCCTTGTCTGTGCAAGTCCGTCTTCTCTCTCGCTCCAGCGCACGATGGCGGCAGGCTGTTACCCCAATCCGGTAAAGCTGAAAGATTTATGACAATTACAGAAATTAACGTCTGGGCTCTTCAAAGCCATTACCAGGCCAGGGCGGACAGTGTTTTCCCAAACGATCGCTCGCTCTGTCCGCCATGGGCCCGCCGTCAGCGTCCCGCACGTAGATAATGAAAGAAAATAGTTCCTAGGAGCGGGCCGACAGTTTTGTTTGGGGAATCCCGACTAATGCCCCTCGCGGGCATCCAGGCACACAGGCACGTGCGCGCGCGCGCTTTTGTGCAGAGGGCGAGCGAGTCGCAGACCGGTCAGCTGATCTAATTCCTGGTGTTGTGATAGTGGCCACTTTCCAATAAGCCCTTCTGGACCGCCTCTGATTAAAGGGCCAGCCCTGCGTGGAACAAGGGCGGCCTCGCCTGCTCTCGTCGCTCCATCGCGGCCTTACGAGATTGGCGACGCCAAAGTGCGGAATGGAAACGGAGCGGACAGGGCGACGGCAAATCTCGGAATGGGAATAAAGCGGACGACGAAACGACGCTTTGATTTGGTTGGAGCTCCGTGCGTGGAGCGAGACGAGTCCGTATTTTCCCAGGACTTCTTATTAGGACCAGCAGATTGGAGGCCCGGACGCTCTGGAAATTTTTTTTTTCATCGCCCATCTCCGTGGAGGCAGGAAGCTCCTCCGTCTGCAAAAACATGCCTTGCGTAGTTATTCGGGGAAGAGACGGTTTCCGCTACGCAGCTCTGCGAGTCAGGACTCAGGGTCTGCAGACATGCACAGCTTCCCCTCTGCCTCAAGACTACTGTGGCGGCGCTGTGGGTGATAGTAGCACAACAACTACCGTCCGTTTATGGAACAGTCATTGTGGGCAGGATGGTCATGAATTGATTATACCCTGATGTGGAACTGGCAAAATAAAACATCAGACTTTTCTAAAAGCAACACAAGATTGACATAATTTGATAATTGAAGGTTTCCGTTAATGCGTTGAAATGCACACAGTGAAATATTTGGAATCGGTCTCATTTGAAAAAAGAGTTAAAGGAACATCGGAAAAGTGAGTATCAATTGTTGAAGAGATATGAAACTGTGAAAAGGTCTTGGGATCAAAGGTTAAAGAAAAAATGAAGCGGATCAAAGGTTTCAAAGTCAAATATTTTTGTTCTGTTGTCTCTCCTGATCTGCGCTCTCTGCATCACCTTTGTCTCAACACGTCTGCAGCCGCCAGTACACCCCTCCCCCCTCTCCCTCCCCCATTCCTAAAACCCTCTCTCCAACCCATTTTCCAGGATTTCTCTTCCAATTCCTATCCCCCGTGGTTTCCCCTCCCACCTCCTTCCTTCCCCTCCTCTTGCCTTCTTGATCCTAGGCTCGCTGTCTAAAAGGATGTTCACGTTTTGGCACCGTCTTTATCGGCCAAACATCCCTCCACGGTGTCTTCCCCCTCTTCTCTTTGAACCCCCCCCCCCTCCCTCCTGCCCTTTGACTGTCTTGAAGGCACCTTCCCCCCCCCCCCCCCTCCCCCATATTCCCTCCCCCGCAGCTTTCTCTTTCTCCCTGTGCCGCCGACGGAGAGCAAAGGGTGGCAAATAGAAAGTCGTTTGAAGACAGGAATCTCTCTGTGTCTCTTTGTGTCCGTGATCCTCATTGCTTGAAAAGAAACGTCCATCCAAAAAATCGAATCGACATCCGTCTGTGTGCATGTGTCCAAATGGGGACCAGCCTTCCTTGTTTCCGTAGATTTCTAGAGGGCCGCGACACAGTCGCACGCAGTCACTGTGGCCTTTTCAAAGTCCGCTTTTTACAAACAACCCCTACGCCATTTTTTCCGCTTGATGTCCATGCTACAAAAGGCGATGCAGACATCTTATCATTACGATCTATTACACCCCCACTCCCACTCCCCCACCCCCCACCCCCCTCAACGAAACAAAACAAAGCAAAGCAAAACAAACAAAAACAAACAAAAATAGAACAAAAAACAACAACAAAGCAAAATAAAACAAAACAAAGCAAAGCAAAGCAAAGCAAAGCAAAACAAAACAAAAAACAAAACAAAACAAAACAACATGAAACAAAACAAAACAAAACAGCGAAGTACTCAATATGTTAATCCAAAACGAAATGAAATAAATTGTTTTCTCTTAGCCTCTCATAAAATATGAATTGATTTAGATAGTAACTATTACAATAGCGGTTGTAGATATTTACCTCTGTAGCCTCACATTTCCTTGATTATATTCAGCAACTTACGGTGGCTTTTTGACGTAAAGTAAATGGCTACTAGCTTTTTTCCAGATGTGTGTTGAATTTTAAAAGCATTTTGTTTTTGTGTTTGTAACTACATTAACGAATATTTTTGCATATTCTATTCGTCTTTTGTTCATACATTTACGCCGCCTGACGTAGCTTGAATAGGCAAAAAAAGAGTGTTTCTTGTAATTATTGTTGATCCCTTGGTTTTGACTTGTAATCGTGAAATAATTTGCAGAGGAAAAAGTGGAAACTTTCGTTGAAGGGATGGACAACAGTGTCAGTCATTGCACATAATTGCAATATTTTGAACTTTGCTTCCGTCTCCTCCTCCGTCTGCTGAATTTTCGCTTAGTTTTCTATGTAGACGTACGAGGAAGAGAAATAGTGGGATGGGACAATGCAAAAAAAAGCGGCTGATTAGTTTTCCTTCAGAAAATAGCACTACATCAAACTGTGCTCACAATTTAAAAGAAATGGAGATGATTATTGAGGGCAGGCTTCATAAGCAATTTATTTCGTCAGCACATTTGCAAGAAGTAGATGTTAAAAGTGTTATTTTCAGTCAACGAAGACGATGGTAATATACGTAAAGTGCCAAGTGAATTATCTCTCTTCATTCTACGAGTATTTCTTTTATTATGTATGCTACAAGAGTGATTTGGCCTTGTGAAAAAAATGCTTAGTGTAGAATAATGGGGTTAAAACGACGAAAGCAGAATCGAAGAAATACAGATCTGGTTTGCTTTGAGATTACTGACAGGACTTACACTAGCATTTCGGTTTTCAGAAGAAACATTTTCTAACACGAACTGCTGATCCGTCTCTACGCAAAATTCATGGGGGGGGGGGGGGGGGGGGGGAGTGAGTAAGAGAAAACACGATGGAGTGAAAGATTGCGAGAGAAAGGAAGAGCGAGCGAGCGAGCAAGAGAGAGATAGAGATAGAGATAGAGAGAGAGATAGAAAGAGAGACATAGAGAGTGAGAAAAGAGAGAGAGAGAAAGAGAGAGAGAGAAAGAGATATATAGAGAGAGATATATATATAGAGAGATAGTAAGAGAGAGTGAGAGAATGAGAGAGTGAGAGAGAGGAAGCGAGAGAGAGGAAGGGAGAGAGAGAGAGAGAGAGAGAGAGAGAGAGAGAGAGAGAGAGAGAGAGAGAGAGAGGGAGAGAGAGAGAGAGAGAGTTGAAGTTTTCAGTCGTCTTAATTTGTCATAATGTTTTTATTTTGAGGGTCACTGGAAGATGGACATTTATTGTATGAAATGTATACCCTCATACAATAAAGTAACTGAACAGAATTGTTCAGTGAAATCTACAGCAAAAATGACTACACCAAGTGTGCAAACACTTAGAATGAGGGGTGGGAGATGGGGTGAGGGGTGGGGGGCAGGATGAGTAGAAGTGCAGGAATGCGTGAATGAACAGAAGTGGCATTTGCTTGCGAAAAATGGGAGAGAGTACAGGGCAAATGCTGTGGATGGGGCTGGAGGTCATTCTGATAGTCTCTATGGCATAACATAGGTGGGGGTGGGGTAGTGAGTGAGTGGTGGATGAGAATGAATTGGGGTTGAAAGCAGGAAAAGGCGAGAAGAAAAACAGTGCAACGTAACATGATTGTGTGATGGGGAGGGGGTGGGGGTGAGGGAATAGGGTGGGGTGGAGGGCCCTAGGGGTGGGAGTCGGAGTTCCCAAGGGCTACTGTTGGGGAAGAGCTGAGGGAGAGAGCCCCCAGCTAATGAAGTAGCAACAAACACCTTAATCCTTACAAACGCTCCGACGACGCTATTAACATGTTCTAGTGCGAGGACAAACCCGACCAGAGTGGATTAATATGCACAGCAAGCAAAAATCAGCCTGAAAGGTTATTAATATGTATGCCCCGACGGAAAAAAGTGGATGGGAGCTTATCCGTATGTGTCTTAGGTGATTGTGCAAGCTGGGGGACGCCGTGAGCACACACGCCAAGACACCTGACACGTGCTGCTGCATGAAACCGCCTCGCCAGGGACTACTTGGTCCCGACACAAGACGGAATCAGACTGAATTAAAGGAAATAACGCAAAAATCGCTCCAGCTCTCACAGAAACATCATTAGAGTCACAGTTGTTTCATGCAAAGCAAAAGAATACGTTACCGATAGCGAAAAGAATAATGACAATTGACTCAGAGCCAGGAATAGAACACAACGAAGTAAATTCAGCACGTGGAAAGGGGGAAAGGGGCTGCTAGAGGCGAATACAGATGAGGAGGAGCAGGGATGGGGGAAGAAGGAAGAAAAGGGGGAGAAGCAGGAGGAAGAGCATGTGCTAGAGGAGCAACATGGGGAGCAGGTGCAGGAGGAGCAGTAGGAGGAGCAGGAGCAGAAGGCGAAGGAGGGGTAGGAGAAGAAGTAGGAGGAAGGGGAGATGGTGCAGGAAGAGGAACAGGAGGCGCCAGATAAGGAAGAGGAAGAGCAGCAGACAGAAGAGCAGGCTCAACTGTAGAATCAGGAGCACAATGAGCGGAGGCTGGAGTTGCTGAAGGAAGAGGACCAGGAAGGAGAGGAGAAGGAAGACCAGGGTGAGCAGGTGGAGGACCAGGATGTAAAGAAGCAGGAGGAAGAAGACCTGGAGGAGGAGGACCGAGAGGAACAGGAAAAAGGCAGTATAGCGGAGAACCAGAAACAGTTGAGCAAAATCACACCAATAATATTTGAAAAAGCAGGAGGCAATGGAAGAAAAAATAAAACAACGTTATGTAAAGTACAAGGTGCAAGTTGAGCTGTACAGCTATGAACTGAAGGAACATCAGCAGAGGAGTCAAAGCTGCAGCAGCAGCAGCAGCAGCAATTGCAGAAAATGTAGAAACATAATGATAAACAAAATCAGAATCAGTGATATCGGTTACCATCATTCTACCATGCTTCACACGAGTTGTAATCTTTAAATGCCATATCACTGATTTAATATATTTATTAAAAAACTTTTTGCTGAATCTAAATCCTACTCAGGCTGATTTCTCGGCACATGGCACTCGAAGTCCAAAGTTGCATTCTGTATCAGAAAATTCTGTCACTGGAGTTCAATATGTGAATATCTCAATTTCTACACGAGAAATTTACTAGATGGCTCGAACCTCTAACTCGTCACGGTTCATCCAACACCACCACCAAATGTGGCCACATTCTGAGCTGAGTAACAACAAAATCGACGCCACAAGCGAGGAAGCGCGAATATTGAATCTGTTTTCAATGAGGCAAAACTCAGTCTGTTTCCACTTCAAACTGATCCTTACTCAGGAATACCTGGATCTGCTGTGGGTGTGCCTTTGTTCCTTGATTCGTCTTTCCACTTAGTTTGAGTTTGTATTCCCACTGGGCTCCAAAAAGAAAACTTTTGGAAAACGTGTTTTCATGGAAGAAATCTATATGGAGTATCTTCCAAGTAAAGTTTTCATTCTACATTTTTGTTAACAACTATGAAGTGCTGTGCTAATACGAAATAGGTATTTTCTATCAGCGTTCTTGCGGTAGCTCTCTATAAATCTGGTCGTTAAAAAAAATGTACTTTAAATGAGCTTTTCATTTCCCATGATTGATTACAAGAGCCTGGCTGACATCAAGTTCGGGGAAAAAATTGCGGGTGCGTAACTGATGACGTGATACTATGGAAATGGAGAAAAAAATGTCACTGAGAATCTACGATAACGCCATTTTCTCTGTTATCTCTTGGATGTTTACCGTGCTGATGAGATGGTAGTTTGCTATTTGAAAATGTTGATTCGACGTCGTCTCACAAAGCCTCTCAAAACATTTTTGCACTTTTCCCATGGAGACTGAACCACTCCCATTCCAGCAAAAACGTTTTTTTAAGCTCCTCTGGCACAGCTATCTCACTCCATATGGTGCACACTTCATAGTATATTTTAATTCCATGCATAATGGTTAGAATAAGTTGTACTGATTTAAATGGATATGAAGTGCAGTTGCATAAATGATTGCGTCTTTGTCTTGCAATCACTATTTTAATAAGGATAGTTATCTTCTTGTGTCAAATGCTGGCACCTAATCGCGTGTAGCTGTTTTTGTGATGTACTCTCGCCTTCGTTCAAGTTCACAGCAGATCGCTGAAGCATCAAGATTGAGAAAATAGAAGCATAACCGTTTTGTTGCCCATGCTGCTCTTCAACAAATTCTTCAAATTGTGATGGCAATTTCGTTGTAGAGGCCTTTGCATGTAGCATTTTAAAACTCTACTGAGGAAATTATGAAACATTCCATACGACATGTTATGAAGAGAATGCTATATAAACTTAATGTTTAGTACTATATGCCCTCCGAGACATCAACATCAAAAACCGATGGGACATCGATACTACCATTAAATTAATATACATTTTACCTTATGACATCTTTTGTTCGGATGTCTCCACTACTTACGTGGTCAGCGAAGTGTGACGAGCTTTCAAGTAGCAGAGAAGCTTGCAAGTCGAGGTAATAGCAGGGCAAAGGATCGGATGGAACACACTCTTGTCAGACACCAAGAACAGTCATGTGACCCAGCCGAAATGGCGACAGTTAAATGTTGAAGCAAATCAGCGAGGACGGTGAGATACTGGAAGCCGGCAATGCGTGCGTCTGATTGCACAGTCTGGGCCAACTGCTTCGACTCCGCGACCGAGTGAGATGAACTCACCGTTCGAGATGCTTACGCTACGGACACTTCGCCGAGATTCGCTCTGTCTTGCGTTCTGCTGCCTCTGCAGATAGGATGCTTTTCAGTTTGAGTCAAGGGGCCCGTCTTCAGAAGTCGGAACGACGGCAGCCTCGAGTGCGAGCACGCGACGGGACAAGAGGTTAGGACGGCGAATATTTGCAGGCCCACTTTCGCCTCTCTCCTCCACTGAGCAAGGAGCGGAAGAAGGCAGACGAGGAGATGAGTGGGGGGGCTTGAGGGCAAGGGAGGGGGAGAGGGGAGTTAGAGAGCCCTGGCTGTGTGTGCACATGCGGGGGAGGGATGCAGTGATAAAGAACCACAAATACATCGAGAGGAGGGGGGCTATACCTTGAAGAAGGAGCAAATGAGGGCTGGAGAGCCACCGGTGGAAAGTACCGCGGTAGCTACCTTTCCTATGTTGAAACTCATCGACGCGAGCCGGTGCCCAAACCACCTCACAAACAACTCACTGGAAAGAGTCAACGCAAGGACACGTAAACTGGGGTAGAAGCAATTGATACGCGAAGGAACTTGGAGATGGAGAGGGTGGGATGAAGAGGGGGGTAGGGTGGCTGATGACAGATGGAAATGGGGTCGGGGGTAGGCCGGGGGTAGGACGGGGGTGCCGATGCACCCCTTGGAGGGCCCATGGAGTCCACGTGGAATATGAATGGGGCTTGGAGGCGAGTCAGGGCGGCGGGCTTCAAAGGAAGGCGGCTGGACGTGTAAAGCCAGGCTTAGCGGGCCGCATCGCCAGGCGTCGCACGGAGCGGGCCCTGAGCGCTGTCTGGAAGCCCCCCCCCCCCCCTCCCCCAGCTCCCCTTTGCAGGACTGCCCCTCCCCCCGGGCACCACAGCCCTCTCCCCTAGGGAGCCGGTCCCCCATGAAGTGCTCTGTGACTTCCTTTTTTGCCACCTTTCTGTGGCGATGGTCGTTTGAAGTGGAAGAAGTCTTTCTACTGTAGAGACTTTATCTGGATCTACCCACTCTGGCTTGTGTGCAGTCCTTCGGCGTGGTGTCATCTGGCAGCATAGCTTTGGATTCCTGTCCATGGCCTCGTCAACCCAGAATTTCTCAAGAATCCTTTGGGCATTTTCTGCCTTTCAGGAAGATATTCCATTGATAGCTGTCCTTCGATGTCATGAAATCTGTGGGAGGGTCCGTGCAGTACAGAACTCCCTCTGATTCGAGTCGTACAACATGTTATCTTTCAAAGGCCTTTTTGGTGAAGTCAAAGTCAATGATTCCATCGTATTTTTCGGTAGTTTCTTAAATATAGATCTCTATTGAGCTGTTTCTTTGAGGATGTCTGCTGGGCGCGTGCGGGGGGGGGGGGGGGGTGGCTGGGGCGGTGGGGGTGGGGGGCGTTTGTGTGTGTGTGTGTGTGTGTGTGTGTGTGTGTACGCGCGCGTGTGTGTATTTATGTGTGTGTGTGTGTGTGTTTTTGAGTATGTTTGTGTGCGCATGCGTGCGCGTGTGTGCGTTTGTGTGTGTGTGTGTTCGGTGTGTGTATGTGTGTGCGCGCGTCTTTGCGCCTTTCGCGCGAACTCTCTTCCTGTCTTCAGACGTTTCGCCACAACGAAAAGCTTCGGCACACCTCTCCTTTTCATCAAGATGTTGAATGCGTGCACAAGCGTGTATTCGATCCTACACAACTTGCAATGGCTTTTGATGCCCATGATCTTGCATAGTGTGGAAACTTGTGGCCTTTCATTCCCTCCCCATACCCAGTGTAAGCATATACATTTATATTTCATTTTCCAAAATTTTCTCTTTTCAATTGAATAATCTCATAGATTTCCATCTTCATCGTCCCTTTTTTGTGAACAGCTTAGAATGGGGACCTCGTTTTGAACGCTGTTTAGAGACGAATTGCTGTTTCTTCTTCCTGTCAGATGAGTATTTAGATTTTGGAATTGCATTATTTAGTTGTCTTTGCTTCAAGATCTCCTGTGTGTCCAGTATTTTCGAATATTAACCGTGAGTGATACTATATTTATCTATGTTCTTGCGGTGAAGGCACTTTTGCATATTTGAGATACAAATTTAGTATAAAGATTGTGTTTAATACATTACGGAAACCAGTGGACTTGTTGCATAAAGCAGCTCCAATTGTTGCTGATTGTGCTCATAGCTAGCCTGGCAGTTTGCATCATGCAATGAGAGTCGTAATGCATGTCTGTATACACTTAGTAAAACTCGAGCACTTTTAGTCAATTTTTGGTAGTCTTCAGTATCTCGACATGTGGAGATAACTACTGGGCTCGTGGCCACTGAGACAGAGTTTGATAATATTTTGCACACACCTCAATAGATCTTAGGGGCAAAGTGCAAAATATATCAACTTTTTTACTTTTTGTGTGCACATTGACAAATTAATTCCGCGTAGTAACCATTAAAAGAAGTGACCCTGTGGTGTCTCTCAGTAAAACATACTTAGTCTCATTTGTGACTGTGCTTGAGAAACAAAGCTAAGTCGAAAAAACAGTTTTTGAGCAAAAGCCGAGAAAATTCATTGGTGCGCTATGTTAGGTAATGGCTTTCCTGAAGTTTACTGTAGAAAATTGAAGATTTTATCTATGAACATAATAGTTTTTCTGAAACATGCATGAATTGAATAAATGACATTTTGGTTGAAACATCTCATTTTGTCCCTTTTTCGACTAGCCTTCTTTTCCCATGCACAATCACATACTGCCAGTGGACCATGACTGCACAGCCGTCGTGTCTTCTGCTTAGGGCGTTCTGTGAAGCAGCGCCCACCGAGGACTGCATCTCACTGCACACATAACCTTTACAGCAGTCTCACCAGCGTAGAGACCTCTTCGGGAACTGTTTGCCGTGTCCGCTGTCTGTGTGCACATTTATCTAGCTATGTTTTATTTCTATAAACTTGGTTCTGTAAACACACACTTTCGCTTTCCTGAAGTGTACCGTTTGGTTAAATCCTGTCAGAACGGCATCCCTGTTTAGCTCTTTGTAAGTCTGCCGTCGTCCTTCATCCCGGTTGCATTTGCTCTTGGTAGTCCTGTGTTGCGGTGCATGTTTTCTGCACAGCTTGTACTTCGTACATTGACTGTTGACAGAACTTTGACGTTTCTTTCGTCGTAATACCCCGCTTTACACCTACGTCCGCGAGGAAGATTTTCCTGTACATGTAGTATAGCTGTGTCCTTGCAATCTTTGTTGTTGTGTTTCATCGTCCTTGCATGAACACCTTTGCTGTCCCCATCCTTTCTTACTGTTTGTCCTCGTGGTACTTGGAATATCGCCCAAAGGCACTGGGTCATAGAGTGTATTACATACGGCAGGTGGTCTCGATACAGCATCTTTGCACTGCTAAGTTGCATTCCCCAGCAGCGATTATACTACACACTATTCAAAGACGATCTAAAGGCGTTTCCGGTGTTCTTAAGCAGTTGCTGTAATCATACGCAATGCCCCACAAGTCAGCTCTTGTAATCATAAATATGTTTCAAAAAGTAGACACTGTGATTTTGCATCTCAGTTTTGATACCAATTCCTGAATGATTTCACCGATCAGTTAGAAAGGAAACGGGAAACGTCTTATTGTGTCCTTTGACTAACTTTGCAAGCCGATCATAGGCTTGGGGGACGCAAATCAGAAACGACTGCGTGCGTCAGAAGATGGTGGTTCATGTGTTCTTGAATAAAGAATTAAAGCGTGGGGAAAAACCTATTTAGCTGACTGGGTTCCTCTTTCATCCATTCTCAACTGACGATAGAAATGTACTTCGAAAGCTAGAGTTGAATTGATTTGAATAAACATGGATGGACACAGAGACATATGGTTGCTCATGGCACCCATGCACTGTGAAGGTTATGGATCTTGATCTTGTTTGCAGTTTCCGCCCATTTGGCGTGGGTACAGTCACGATGCGTTCGCTTGGGACATCGTGAAAGAAAACCAATCATTAAAGTGATGTTTGCATCAAAAGTCAAAGGACGTTTAGAAGGTACGATATAAAACAATACGTTCCAGAGATGAAGCGCTAGCAGTACTCAGTGAAAAGACATATTTGAATATTTGAGCAGGGCTTGCTGGAAACATGTTTCAATATTTGCTCTGCCAGTTTGTTTAGATGAGAGTACAAACCGAAACAAATCCCACAGTTACCTCCAATTAGTGACCTGTCATTCTCAAAATATTTTCCTCGTGCATGATTCAACAGTCATCCGCACTTTCTTTTCACCTATGGGAAGTCTCCCACTTTCCGTTCACCTTTGACTTGCTCTGTGAAAAAAACTCACATCTTGCAGAAATGGTCAGAAAATAAAACAATTTATACGTCATTGACACGGGAAACAAATTCACGAAATATTTAACGACAGTCTGATAAAGGTATGTATGTCCCAAACAAGTCCTCGTACGACATACATTTATTTATCGTCTTTGCTACCACTTTTAAGATTTGCTTATAGTACATGCATTACTTCGCAGCTTTAATTTCTTTGCGTCTCAAAAGATAAACACTGTTGTTAAATAATGTCTCATGTCCAGCACACAGGACAGCTGGTTGAGTTGCTTTCACCTCCGGATCAAAATTAGAACGTCAATCTTACTTCCGATCAATATATGTTGCAAAAGTATATCGTACGTTAGCGTTCATTTCAAGCACACCATTCGGGGCACTTTCATGCAAACTAGTATTTGATCCTTCTTTTGCAATGGTAATGGTAATGGTGATTTGTCAATCATCGTCGCAAGGCAATCACCTGATTTTAAAACACAATCTGAATTGTTACCATCTGAGAGACTGGAGGTTTACTGGGTTCAAAACGAAGTGTACAGAAAATCAGCAGCGCAGATAAGCAAAAATATATCAAGTTAAAGGCATGGTTTTACACAGCGACTTATTACGCATGCCTGGGTCTGAAACCGCTTTATAGTATACCCCTGATCACTAGGCCACCTAGATCAATACTTCACTGGCACTTAACGACTGACGGACCTACAGCGACGCAGAGTGGCTGAGCTCAAACTCATCTCCAAATTCCGTACCCACGAGAATGGCCTCAATAGGGACATGGGACTCCTGAGTCACTATCGATGAAGCTGTCCCCGCACGCCCTTTTAGTGCTTACCCTGTTGTGGCCTCTCCCGCCCTGTGATGTTGGTGCAGAGCGCTCCTTCTGACTTCCCTCACTGAACTCTCCTCACTGCCTCGCCGCCGTGCACGTGTTTCACCTGCCCTGGTCACACTATATATTTCCATTCCACAGCCAGCCTTGTTACTTTGGCCTGATGAAGAAGCCTCAGCTTCGAAAGCTTGCCGAAAAGGAATACAGAGCATCGCTGCACGCCCCTGCCAACCCGCTGCCTCTCCATCCTGTAGCGGTGATTACCCGCATCGGCGGCAGTACAACCCCCAAACGGCCCTCTTCAGGGCCAGACTTGCTCATGAAAGAAACAGTCGGTTGCTTGTCTTCTACTCTTCTTTTCAGTAACTGTACAACCGACCCCGGCACTTAGATATATCCACTTAACGGCAAACACATCGAAAGGAAGATAAGACGTTCACAGTCGGGTACCTGCACCAGCTCCACATGATCCAGGGGAGCATTCCCACCCGATGCCGGTGGTTTATGACTGCATGCAGGGTGGATGGCGCTACAGGGTGTCGTGGGAAGGCAAGCATGAGAACGGACGACTACAAGGGCGAGACCCTGCCCTGAGGTGTCCTCGGGTCAGGGGTCATTTCCTGCGGTAGGTCGATGGAGGCCCTGGACGACTGGTGTCCAGCATGCATTGGCACGTTGCAAGCATGGCGCACATCAAGCCACAGCAGGCTTCCAGCATAGGATCCTTAGGGTCCCCCGTCTGTCCCACCTTATCGCTATCGACATCCCAGGCCGACAACAAGCTCACTTCAAAATCCGTTCCTGTGGCTGGACGTTATAGTCGCCTTTCGCTCCTTCCAGAGGTTGTAGGCCTACATCTGCCCTGCTGTGGTCATTGCATTGTGAAAGCTCTCACTCACGCCGTCTAGAAACTGCATTCTCAGACACAAAGATCATCGCTTAGAACACCGAATAGACGGACATTTTCCACACATTACTTGTCATTTCATTCAATGGCATATGATTAATAGCAAAATCAAAAATTAGTTCTGACCACTACTTTTCTTTATGATAGACACATATCACGTGTAACTTGAGGAAGAATGAAGATCATTGATACATTACATTCATAGTGTACCGAACCCTATAACACGAACATGATTTCTTACGTGAATTATTATAGTAAAGCATAACTAACAGCAATCAAATATGATTATTCTGGCGCTAAATTTGAGTCTGCGTACGTGTATGAATGGAGTCAGTCCAGAATAAAGATTTACTAAATGTTTGTCTTGTTTACTAGAATTACTTACTTCTGGATTTTGGCAGACGACTTGCGACGAAGCTAGAGAGAGAGAGAGAGAGAGAGAGAGATTGATAGAGAGAGAGAGAGAGAGAGAGAGAGAGAGAGAGAGAGAATATGAGAGAATGAGAGAGAGAGAGAATATGAGAGAATGAGAGAGAGAGATATGAGAGAGAGAGAAAAAGAGAGAAAGAATATGAGAGAGAATGAGAGAATATGAGAGAGAATGAGAGAATATGAGAGAGAATGAGAGAGAGAGAGAATATGAGAGAGAGAGAGAGGGAGAGAATATGAGAGAGAGGGAGAGAATATGAGAGAGAATGAGAGAATATGAGAGAGAATTAGAGAACATGAGAAAGAACGAGAGAGAGAGAGAGAGAGAGAGAGAGAGAGAGAGAGAGAGAGAGAGAGAGAGAGAGAGAGAGAGAGAGAGAGAGAGAGAGAGAGAGAGAGAGAGAGAGAGAGAGAGAGCCGCCATCTGTCCCTGCTTTGGCCGTCCCATGACCTGCCCGAGCCACCCAAATCTCGCGAGACTGGCCCTCCATCTTTCTGTCACACTCGAGTGGTTGCAGTCTGGACAGGAAATGACGTCATCACACCAGGGGGCGGGGTGCGGACAGTGGACAGCTGGCCGAAGACGGCAGAGAGCACTCTCTGACCTGAACGTTCAAGGTCACCTGTCATCCGGGTTACGGGGTCTCATTCTGCATGAGATTAGCACTGAGAAAAAGAGTCATGCCACATATGAATTCTGTCTACAAGTGGACTAGGGCATTTGAAATAAGACAGGGATGATAGCGTGTGCCTCATTCATGACATGATAGGGGGCATAAACA
>JAWQFJ010021973.1:70000-85000 GCA_034096865.1 Theodoxus fluviatilis
TCGGCGATGTTTAAGGGCATTATGTGTAAACATGGCAACGTGTTTTGTTTTAATATATTCATTTCCGTCGAAAAGAAAAGTGAAACTCCTATTTTCTAGATAGGGTATGTACCTTTGAATGTATCTTTCTCTAAGATCATTATAGGTTTGACATTCCAACAGGAAATGTTATGCATCTCCAATAAGATCTGTATAAAATGGACAATTTCTATTATCTCGTCTGAACATATGTGTTCGTAGATCACTTATTCCTAGTCTAAGGTATGTTAAAGCAACTCAGAATTTTCCTATCTCTATATTGTTAAGGTATTTCTCACATTCAAATGACTCTTTGTGTGTACTGTACAGTAGGTAGCGCTCATTTTCTGTTAATTTGCTGTGCCAATCTTGTCTAAAGCAATCTTGTAGTCTCGTTTTCAGCTTTCTGAGGAAGCTTCTTTCACAATATATTCCTCTATTTAGCCAGAAAAAGGAGAACCCTGATTTACACAGACTATCTCTGATATATTTCAACCTGTTTGTTTGGTCTGGTA
This sequence comes from Theodoxus fluviatilis, assembly GCA_034096865.1. Lineage (NCBI taxonomy): Eukaryota > Metazoa > Mollusca > Gastropoda > Cycloneritida > Neritidae > Theodoxus > Theodoxus fluviatilis. The sequence goes on from JAWQFJ010021973.1 coordinate 70,534, forward strand.
TTGTTGCACCTTCTAGCATGCGTAGTGCTTGTCTAGGTAATCTGTCTTCAGTCATCTTTTGGAGTTTAAACCAATATTTCACGGCCCTTATAGTGCTATTTTTCATTATTGGAAATCTTTCCGTTTCGCCATAGATTAGAATATTCGGAGTCCCAGTGTTGGCACTTAAGAAACAATTACAGGCAAAGAGATGTGCTTCCTTTAAACTCCACAGCACTGATGCATACAGCGGTGAAGGTAGTATTTGTGCATCAAATACTTTGACAAATAAGCTACGCAATGTCCATATCACCTTTAGAAGTGAAATATGTTTTTGTTTTGCCTTTGTGGTTACGCTGTCCAGTGCTATACTATCTGATAGTTGTGTGGTAAAAGTATACCCGATATATTTAAAGGAGTTTTTTCAAGCTGCGCTCCGTTAAGGAACCATTTTTGTCGGCGTGGAAAGAGAGAGAGAGAGAGAGAGAGAGAGAGAGAGAGAGAGAGAGAGAGAGAGAGAGAGAGAGAGAGAACGAACGGTTTTTTGAAGAGGCACCGGTCTATTTCAATGGCATACATATATCATACACCTTCTGTTACGAAATAGCTTGACTAGGCTCGTTTCCGAATGAGTAAAGATCTAGGGGAATATACACTCACACAGTCAAAATCGTAACATTATCTCACACAGTCGCTCTATCAAAGAATGGAACACGACAGAGAGAGACGGTGAGGACAAAGGTAAAAATTAAATCACTTTAATTTAATCTAACAAAATGAGCATGGATTAATAAATTGTTAGTAATGATAAGGGATAGGCAATAATTTAATTCAATCTTCGATATGGAATAAACCGCTATGGCTCTCCAACCAATCAAATTTGTACTTAACTGAATTGTAGGCTGTATCCGACAAAAAGACGTGGTAATTCCTAGAGCAAGGTGGCCCACTCGCATTCACGTTATTTCCGCTTTCTCAAAGGTTCACACCTTTTGGACGACTGTAGCAGCGGCTTCAATAATGCAGGCGAGGGAGAAAGGGGGTGGGAGAAAGAAGAAAGGGGGACAACAGGGGCACAAACGACGAAACGTTCGTTTCGCTCTGGCGACGAGCAGACATTGTGAGACGCCTCGCAGTGTAGAACTCAGGCAACCGCACGACAACTCGATGGTGGAGATGCCGGGAGGGCAGAAGCTTGCGCAATGGGGAAACGGAGAAAACTCTTGTTCTTTCGGACGCTGGCTTCAAATGGTAGGGAGGGTGGAGAATGCTCGTTCTTCAAAACGCTGACTTCAAATGGCAGGGAGGGTGGAGAATGCTCGTTCTTCAAAACGCTGGCTTCAAATGGTGGGAAGGGTGGAGAACGCTCCAAGGTAAGTTCAGACAGCGTGGTGCAGAGAAGAGCTTGCACTGACGGCGTGATGGTCTCCTGGTGGGTGGTTGTACTTCGCGCCCGCGCCACTGGCGTTCAGGGGTTTATATACGCATAGCAATAATTCCTCAATCACGTGTGAAAATGTGGCCAATCACAAAAATTCTTCAATCACATGTAACAACGGGGCCAATCACATATTTCCGTTCTGCCCTAACAACAGGAGTGCACCAAAGCTGCGATGATTGGACAGATGGACGGTATCCCACGACCCAGTAACCTCTTTAGGCTATGCTAGGTCATCAAAGAAAATTACCAAAACAGTTCATAGCAAATGTAGGGCAAGTTACGGTGTCTTTAGTGACTCGCCTCTCATGAACCGTGAAGAGAGACACTGTAAGCCAATTCTGAACTCAACCCTCGAACACACAGTAGAAACTGATGGTTGGCGAGCCACCTCAACAACCCCCTCTAACGTTACTATTTTTAACATGGTTGGCGGCCACACTAATTTACATACTAGGTTAGTAAGTTGAAAGGGGGTGAGGGGAAGGGGGGGGGGTGTGATCTCGTCACACCTTCACATCGGGTGCGATATCTATGACAGTGATCTGCAACAGACAAGTTATACCAACGTTAATCAAAATAAAAATCGTTGCTTTTGTGTAAAGTTATAGCGTAAGATCTGCGTTGAAAAGCTTTATACAAGTAAATACTAGTAGCTCTTATTATTATCTCGCTGTCATTACTCAGAATAGTCTTTTCTGGATTTTGACAATGTTTTTCTACGTGAATAGACAAGTAGTGTTCACGTAGGTCCTGCAGATATTTGATAGATTCTGAGTATTATTCTCGTTTATGAGTGGTACTATGTCTTAATTGTTTTCGATATTTCTCCACGTACCTCCTCTGAGGTCTTCTTTTAATTGCATTTTTTAATAAGGGAAAGTATGTTGTGGCCTTGTATGGCCTTCACGGCTAATGGGCCCTTGGGCTCCATCCACCTATTCTTTAGTGTTTTGTAAATGACAGGGAAAATGAGGTGTGAAATTTTCCCCTATCACCCATTATGAGTCTTTATGTTTGAAGGCTCTTCACAGCCTTGCTGGCTGGTGGGCAGTGAGACTCGATTTAATTGATTTCATGTCACTGGTTAGATGGAATGTATAAGAACTCACCGTTGAGAAGAGTTTTAATTCTTTGTTAAAGATGGGTGTTTCTTAATGTTGTGGCCTTATATAGCCTACAAGGCTGATAGGCCCTTAAACTCCATCCATCCATCCATCCATCCTGCAGAGCAGGACAAACAAATAAAAAGTGGCGTTCGTCTTGATCTCCCTCTCTTCATAATGGGCAAATAGTTACATGAGCGTCTTTTGTGTATCTAAGTTTATGGATGTACAACTCGGTTATGCCCATTCGAAATCTGGTAAATACATCCCTGAACACCTTTCTGTCTATACTAAACAAGTACTTTGCAGCAGAACACTCTCTTTTTATTTTCCTATAGAAAGAATACCTTACACTGCTACACTGATCATTTTTCCATTGTTGGCAAAAACTCTCAATCATTCTGTCTCTGAGTTGCTTTACAAATACACGTTCATTATCCACGTTCTGATGTTTCCAAACATTTTCAAGGTCAAATGCAAATAAATTATTTTTCAACATCGAAACCCATGTTATATAATGTCGTGGTTGGTTTAGCATAATTTGGTAGACTTGTCTTGGAAGTCTATCGTTGTCCATTCTAAAGATTTGTAGCCAAATATTAACGCTGCGTAATACACAGAGAGAGAGAGAGAGAGAGAGAGAGAGAGAGAGAGAGAGAGAGAGAGAGAGAGAGAAAGAGAGAGAGAGAAAGAGACAGAAAGAGAGAGAGAGAGAGAAAGAGAGAGAGAGAAAGAGAGAGAGAGAGAAAGAGACAGAAAGAAAGAGAGAGAGAGAAAGAGAGAGAGAGAGAGAGAGAGAGAGAGAGAGAGAGAGAATCATCTCTACAGAAAACTATGCTTCATTACAGGAAGATGCTGACTGTACCAGAATTGCCAACTCACCATGGCATCTGAATGACAGATCTCTTCTCTTCCCTTGTAGAGCTGACTAGATGGATCCTGTGCTGCAGCGCCATGCTCAGATTACAAGATGCCAGTGTTACAGAATACGTGTGTGGCGGAATTACTTTGTTCAGAATGACCATTCAACGCAGTGCTGTCTTGCATAATTATCATGCTACATATTGCTCGTGACACATCTTGCCCGTGCTGTAGAACGCTTGTACTGCAGAACTACTGTGTTACATTATGCGCGTGTTACAGGGCGATGCCTGTGTTACGGCGCTGTGCCTGTGTTACAGGGCGTTGCCTGTGTTACGGCGCGGTGCCTGTGTTACAGGGAGATGCCTGTGTTACGGCGCGGTGCCTGTGTTACAGGGCGATGCCTGTGCCGACACAAGGAGGAGAGACAGACGTGCCGACAGTGCCAGGCCCGGTACTGTGACCGATGTGGCATTCCACACAGCCAGCCTGACAAGAACACGCGTCGCAAGCACAGTGCCATTCGACTTGCCAAGATGACGGGTGCGTCTTTTGCTGTTATCTTGTCTCAGTCATGCCAGTCCTTGCTTCGGTAATCGCGAGAAAGGAATGCATTGCCAGAGGATGTTTTCTCTTCCTGTGTGATCTTCTCTCTTCAGCCATTGCATCTTTCATTTCTCCAGATCAGTCTTTCTCGTTAGCTCTCCTGTCTCTTCCGCCCTCCAGTCATGCTGTTTGTTGCATGTAACGCGGCTTGTCCGGTCTTGTAAGATTTACTACAAAATATACTTGTACCTTTGCCTTTCATTTCCTCGTTTTGTAAAACCCTGACTTCTCTGGAGGTGTAGCAACACTAACCTATAAAAGAAAGCATTTTCCTTATTTAGCCTTTTTCCTGCATCCACACTTACTTTCATTAGTCTTGGCCTCAGCTCTCCCCTGACCGTCTCATCCAAACTCATTTCGCATGAGCAAACTGCGTGCGTGTACTTTCCAGAGGAAAAGGCAGCGAGACGCGGTGCAGGGGACGGCTGCTTGGACTGTGGAGGTTCTGGCTTCACGTCACAGGAACGCATCTGCAGTCACGGCCAGTGCTTCGACTGCGTGGCGGAGCGTGCAGTCAAGTCGAGCCTGATTATCCACACTTCCAGCATCCGGTTCCAAGCCAAGAAACAAACCAGCGGGTCCAAGTCCGGCGGCTCGTTGGAAGCCAAAATCCCAACCAACCTTACAGACAAAGACATGGAAAGCAGTAAGGCTGCGCTTGACAGTTTAGCAAACAGGAGCAAAGTTTTAGAACTCGGTCGACAAGACTTCCAGTCGGACTGTCCGGATTATCCCCCAAAATCCGTTTCTGCCGAAGAGAAAGACAGTGAAAACACGAGGGGAAAGCAAACCAACAGCGGCAGGAGGGAAATCACTTCCAACACCACCGACTTTCCGAAGAACAGAGAAACACTGCACAAGGACGAAACCGGCAATCTTCCAAACAATACATTTCAAATCACAAACTTTCTGCGTGTAAATGACAAAATCCGTGCAGAAACAAGAGTAGAAGCGATGGATTCTGGTACAAAGACAAAAGAAAGTACAGACGCACACAGCATAGTTTTCATCAGCGACAGAACTGTTTCCGACAAAATATATCAGCCTCTCCGTGAGCGTGACCGAGAAGACAGAGAAACTGACGTCAGAAAAGAGGCTGGGGCTGCCATGCAAGGAGGGAGCAGCGAATACTCTATGGACAAAAAAAAGAAACAGGCTGCTGCAAGTGGCCGTTGGGGAAACACCGCGATTTCAAAAACGAAGGAACTCTTCAGCAAAGATCCGTGTGAAGTCGAAGGCCCCCAGGAACACACGAGCATCGACCCATTCGTGGAGGAAGTGGGCGCGAGCCAGGCGAGCGACAAGGAGCTTCGGGACCCGGATGTCATTAGTGGCAATGAAGACGTGGTGGAATTTCCATGGTGCGAGTCCACCTTCTCGTTCCAGCCCAACAGCCCCGCCTCTCCCCAGGACGACGAGAGTCAACAGCTGTCAAGGGGCTCGGGCTTGGAGCGGGGCAGAAAGCACAGCCTCTTCTACGAGCGCTACCGCAAGGAGTGCCAGCTGGCGAGAAAAAGCACTGGCAAAGGGACCTCCTTCCAGGATGGGCGCCGCACTCCCGCGACTGGCTGGTCATCACCTAGCTCTCGCTCAGCGGCTGGCGGTCGTCGGCAGGGCAGTCTCACCGGGAAGCAGCAGTCTCTGTGCGACCCCGACATGAAGGACGGGACCGGTAGCAACTGCGAGAGTACCATGTCTGTTCGCCCCACCTTTTCCTTTCAACAGACATCACAAACCTGGGAGCCAGAAGCTAATGAGAACTCCCACGACCCAGGGATACCTCTGAGGTTCCGTCGGAGCAGCTCCAAGGGGCAGGCATCTCAGCCTGACTCTCCGCCCAGGGTAGAGATAGACAAACTCAGCCCCTTCCTCATGGAGACGGTGGTGGGCGAGTCGGCGACCAAAGAACTGTATTGTTTTGGACCGGTCGCTGCAGACGGGCGTTTCGAGTGCTCCACGCTGCCAAGACGAAGCAGCTCAGGGTCCACATTGAAGATCATCATGAGCTGTGGCTCTGGCAGGGAGGGGTCCGGGATCTTGGAGAAGGCGGACACGATTGCCTCCGAGGAGCGGGCCCGGGGGAGCCTGGAGGACTGCGTGGTCAGCCCCAGTCAAGACACCATGAAAGGCCTGGCCCCAAAGAAAACCGTTTCCTTCTCGGGCAAGAGCCAGGACCGCGCCAAAGACCAGCCTGGCAAGAAACTCGCAGACGCAGGAGAATCGAACCCCCACTTTGGACTCAAACGAGGTCAGAACAGCACTTTGGATGTTACTCCTTTGTATGTCGTTCTCCTAGGTTATACGACATTCTTTATCTTACTTAATGCAATCTATTTATTTCATCTTATTTGTTTATTACAAAATAATCTGTCTTGTTATACTATCTACCTGGCTTTTGTCATCTAATTTAGTTTAGTATGTTCCATTTTGTTCTGTTTCTTTACATTTTATCGTTTTTCACTTATTGCTGTTGTTGTCTCATGTTTCTCCCACCCCCGTATAAATCTTCTCTTCTACAGTAGTCCTAAACTTGTCTTGCCCAAAGACCAGAGAGTCAGGTTTCAATGGTGTGTGTTAAATTCATCGAGTAGACATTTCAGCCCACATTATTTTACCTTTTATGTTGATATATGGGAACGTCATTTTCCTGTATTGCGAGTTCCGTATGTCAAATCCAGTACTAGTCCAGTGTCTTGTGCTCATAATTCAGTCACCAGTCAGTGGTCTTGTGCTCATAATCCAGTCACCAGTCAGTGGTTTTGTGTTTGCAATCCAGTCACCAGTCAGTGGTCTGGTGTTTGAAATCCAGTCGCCAGTCCAGTGTCACGTGTTTCTAATACAGTCACCAGTCGATGGTCTTGTGTTTGAAATCCAGTCAGCAGTCAATGATTTTGTGTTTGTAGTGCAGTAACCGGTTAGTGGTCTTGTGTTTGCAATCCAGTCAGCAGTCAGTGGTCTAGTACTTGCAATCCAGTCAGCAGTCAGTGGTCTAGTACTTTTAATCCAGCAAGCAGTCAGTGGTCTAGTACTTGCACTCCACTCAGCAGTCAGTGATCTAGTACTTGCAATCCAGCCAGCAGTCAGTGGTCTAGTACTTGCAATCCAGTCAGCAGTCAGTGGTCTAGTACTTTTAATCCAGTCAGCAGTCAGTGATCTAGTGTTTGCAATCCAGTCAGCAGTCAGTGGTCTAGTACTTGCAATCCAGTCAGCAGTCAGTGGTCTAGTACTTGCAATCCAGCCAGCAGTCAGTGGTCTAGTACTTGCATTCCAGTCAGCAGTCAGTGGTCTAGTACTTTTAATCCAGCCAGCAGTCAGTGGTCATGTACTTGCAATCCAGTCAGCAGTCAGTGGTCTAGTACTTTTAATCCAGCCAGCAGTCAGTGGTCTAGTACTTGCAATTCAGGCAGCAGTCAGTGGTCTAGTACTTGCAATCCAGCCAGCAGTCAGTGGTCTAGTACTTGCAATTCAGTCAGCAGTCAGTGGTCTAGTACTTGCAATCCAGCCAGCAGTCAGTGGTCTAGTACTTGCAATCCAGTCAGCAGTCAGTGGTCTAGTGTTTGCAATCCAGTCAGCAGTCAGTGGTCTAGTGTTTGCAATCCAGTCAGCAGTCAGTGGTCTAGTGTTTGCAATCCAGTCAGCAGTTAGTGGTCTAGTACTTGCAATCCAGTCAGCAGTCAGTGGTCTAGTGTTTGCAATCCAGCCAGCAGTCAGTGGTCTAGTGTTTGCAATCCAGTCAGCAGTCAGTGGTCTAGTGTTTGCAATCCAGTCAGCAGTCAGTGGTCTAGTGTTTGCAATCCAGTCAGCAGTTAGTGGTCTAGTACTTGCAATCCAGTCAGCAGTCAGTGGTCTAGTGTTTGCAATCCAGTCAGCAGTCAGTGGTCTAGTGTTTGCAATCCAGTCAGCAGTTAGTGGTCTAGTACTTGCAATCCAGTCAGCAGTCAGTGGTCTAGTGTTTGCAATCCAGCCAGCAGTCAGTGGTCTAGTACTTGCAATCCAGTCAGCAGTCAGTGGTCTAGTACTTGCAATCCAGTCAGCAGTCAGTGGTCTAGTACTTGCAATCCAGTCATCAGTCAGTGGTCATGTACTTGCAATCCCTTCAGCAATCAGTGGTCTAGTGTTTGCAATCCAGTCAGCAGCCAGTGGTCTAGTGCTTGCAATCCAGCCAGCAGTCAGTGGTCTAGTACTTGCATTCCAGTCAGCAGTCAGTGGTCTAGTGTTTGCAATCCAGTCAGCAGTCAGTGGTCTAGTACTTGCAATCCAGTCAGCAGTCAGTGGTCTAGTGTTTGCAATCCAGTCAGCAGTCAGTGGTCTAGTACTTGCAATCCAGTCAGCAGTCAGTGGTCTAGTACTTGCAATCCAGTCATCAGTCAGTGGTCTAGTACTTGCAATCCAGTCAGCAGTCAGTGGTCTAGTGTTTGCAATCCAGTCAGCAGTTAGTGGTCTAGTACTTGCAATCCAGTCAGCTGTCAGTGGTCTAGTACTTGCAATCCAGTCAGCAGTCAGTGGTCTAGTACTTGCAATCCAGCCAGCAGTCAGTGGTCTAGTACTTTTAATCCAGTCAGCAGTCAGTGGTCTAGTACTTGCAATCCAGCCAGCAGTCAGTGGTCTAGTGTTTGCAATCCAGCCAGCAGTCAGTGGTCTAGTACTTGCAATTCAGTCAGCAGTCAGTGGTCTAGTACTTGCAATTCAGCCAGCAGTCAGTGGTCTAGTACTTGCAATCCAGTCAGCAGTCAGTGGTCTAGTACTTGCAATCCAGTCAGCAGTCAGTGGTCTAGTACTTGCAATCCAGTCAGCAGTCTAGTGTCTTGTGTTGTAATCCAGTCACCAGTCCAGTTCTTCCTTGCAGCCAAGAGACGCAGGTCCGTGTCGGAGCCTGCTGTCGAGGACATAAACGCCATCTACCGTGATGTGGAACCAGCACTTCTCACTGACGTCATCGTCATGCCCGGAAATCGAGTTTTGGCCACGGACTGGCGCAACCAGTGTCTCAAAGTAGGTCACGTGGGCAGTCGCCGAGTAAACGTGTCAGTTTAAAAAGTCAGTTGTCGACATAACGTAAAAGACTTTCTCTAAAAATTCATGCTGGACACAGCGGTGTGGAATTCCTAATTTACGTCCTTTGTTGTCTTTACTCTATGAGCTGTGTTGGATAGCACCATATTGTATTTCATCGCACTACAATTCATTGCATTGCCGTGTTCTGAGCGCATTATATTGTGTGGGGTTTTGTAATGTTTTACTGTAGTATAGTTTTTTCTCCCTGTCGCGAATTTGCTTATCTAAACTTTCAGGAGTTAAAGGGGCCTTCCCAGAGAACGATGTAATCGTCTCCGGGAGATGTAACCCTGATAAACAAAAATGGTTTACAACTAAACCGACCTCCACTCCTTGGGGGGGGACACCACAAACAACAAGCAAAAATCCAAAACCCCAATAAAGCACGGACCACTGAATCAAGTTGAAAACAAATACAAATTTATTCAAGCTAACAAAACTTCCTCTAGCGGCCAAGACCGCTGAGGAAAGGCAGGCTGAATAAAGTGTAACAAAAATAAAGAAAATACTACGCAGGGGGAATCAGGTCAGCAAGCGGAATGATACTCTTCCACCCCTGAAAAGATTCGGGAAAAAGAAACAACAGCAACAGTGGCAGCAGGGGAATAGAGAAACAAAACAAGCAATAACCCCAAAACCTTATCTCAAATGAACGCCTAAGTCACCGGTGAATAGGGTTACAATAAGGTACAAAAAATCAATCTCCAAACTCTGCTCTTTCCCCTGCTATTCCTCAAGAAACTGAAATAAATTCAAATACACAACACCACCACAGTCCCATACACAAAGTTCACAACAAGCTTTGTCAACAGCAAAGCCTCCAAACTCTCCCCTCGACAGAAAGTCAAAAATACCACAGCACGGGCAGAATGTCAACAAAACGCCTCACTCTCCCCGCTCTCAACGCCACACAGAGAGATCAGGTGCACGCTAGCAAAGACCCCTCCGCCGCATACCTCGGCCACCCCCAAACCCCTTAAGATGGCGGCGTTCCCGGCTGAACGCCCACCGTCAAACATAAACAAAGCGACCTCGCTCCGCTTCAAGCACGACCACGCAATCGCCCTTCTCAATCCGACCTGAAAATAAAGGAGTTGTCCTCAAACACACCCTAACCAGTCACTATCCCCAGACACAGTTTCCAGAAGTCTCAAAGAACTTTCAATCCACCGACGCACGCGTGGCGTCAAACCGGTGTCCGAGCAAACTTGACCCCTTCCCATGAAACAAGTCCTTTCCCCTCTTGTCCATCATGAGATACGCCCTGACTTACAAATGTCCCACTCAATTCTCCAAGTCAGCAATTTAGTTTAGAGGATGATTCTAAACTAAGGCAGAACACCAAGTTGTCAGAGTTAGAGCGACAAATACCATTCTATAGAGAATCAATTGATAAATCACTCTCCCCTCGTCGCATATTCCACCCTGCGACAATATGGCTGCGTTAATACACCGCCTCACTCGCGGATGCACTCGCTAGCGTTCCTCCTCTCACCCCTCTGTCTCTGATACAATCCTCCCTCCCAATTGTCCGAACCGCACCGTGCAGACTTTCTCCCCCCACTTTACCTAAAGTGGATTTCGTTAGACTTTTACTACCGGTCCTGACCTGTCTTAACGAACAAGAAAAACGATACTTGCACCCGCCGTTGGGACTAACGGCTAGACGAAACACTACTGGGTTTCAACCGACGCTCCAGCCTCGCGTCCGGACTTGTCACAGTCGGCGCAGCATTCCCTCGGAGACGTCCAGATGCCACGAACTCCACCCACGTGGGCTCGAGAAGACAGCACTGCAGGGCTCCACCAAGAAGATGCAGCGCTCGTGGAATTCCGTAGACACGAAGATACCAAACGGGAAACGTGGACCAAAAGACGTGTAGAGGATCAGGCGGGCAGCCCACCGCTCCCGTAAATAGTCGATACACCGATAGCAGATACCGCAAGGCGACGACGGTATGGCGACGATGATGACGAAGATAAAGATGACACGCAGACGATGATGATGAGCCTCAGTTCCCAGGCTGTGGTGAAATCCTCAATAATCCCGTCTTAGCCAGCGGAAAACTCCACTTCCCTCCTCGTGTGACCAACTGCTACAGAGTTGGCACGGAGCAAATTCCACCAGGGCGACCAGACTCCGCCCGCCAGCTGCACCATGCAGCTCCCGCGTTAGCGACACCAGGGATGTGCGTCCGCTCCCTCCGTCCAGGGCCGACCCAAAGCATCTGCCTAGACCAACGCCACCCAGCTCAGGCGTCCCTTCCTCACGTGATCATTAACCAATCACCAATAGGAAATTTCCCGCCTCTCCTATTCTTCCCCAATCACTAATTGACAAAAGGACGCTATAAGGTACCCCCCTGTCGGCGATCGTGTAAGCCCTGTAGATTCAACTCATACCCCCTTCTCGGAGACCCTCCTCCCCCTCGGGTTCACTCCGGGGCGAAACTATGACACTCCAACATCGGCAGCCACGCCTACAGCGGCAAGCGTGCGAGCACGGACATAGAGAAAAGTCACACACTATCTATATACAAAGGGGATGAATAACCCACATCACCCTTCTTTGTCGCCCATCATGCGACACTCCCCGTTTGACTTCATTGTGATGTGAGGGCACACCGCCTTCCTGTAATTTTTTTTGGGGGGGTCTGGTTTTGATGCTTTACGACAAGCTGATTTGCTCTGTCTCCTTGTAGTCATGGCGATGGGGAGACGACTCGAGCAGTGACGTTTTGCCGCTAGAGGGCGGGCCGCATGCCCTTGCCAAGATGGCGGAGGACACCGTGGCGGTGTCTGTGCCCGACGCGCGACGTCTGGTCTTGGTGCACGTGTCCCCAAGGTCAAGGCTGGCGCGTCTGCAGACCTGGTCCACCAGGCGGCGTCTTTACGGACTGGCCTTTCTGGGGGACGGGAAGATGGCCGCCACCTGTCCCTGGGACAAACTCATCGAGATCCGCACGGTGAGTGTCCTCTCTCGGCCTGGCTCCAGGGGAGGTGTCTTCTTTGGCTGCGTTTTACATGATTGATAACAGGGAAGCTAACTCATTGTTCTGCACGTGCTCATGAATGTTCTGATGCGAAATTAAGTGTAACGATGCAGACAGTTCCTAGAAAAATCAAACGACTCCTAACACGGTTCTATTAGAGTGTTCAGCTGATGGCGGTTTGAGTAGTTGTGCAACGAAATAGCAGATCTACAGTCTGTGGGCATAGATTCTCAGTACCACGAAACAGTTCGGTCTCTCATCTGCTAATAACTCCCACCTTTCATGAGTTAATATCGTCAATATCTTCAAAAGCGTGACACGTTTTGGCCAAGCATAACATGGCATATTAATCAACTGAAGATGCCTTGCCCGTTTTGGGACCATTTTATAAACCAGCGGACACCGACTTCACCACCCCCCCCCCCCTTTTATTCTTGTCTCCTCAGATCGAGACGGGTCAGGTGGAGATGACGCTCAACGTTCCAAGTCACTTCCCAGCCCTTGCCTGGCCCGAGCACCTCTGTGTGACGTCAGATGGCCGTATGGTTGTATCGGAGGCCAAGAACGGCAACTTGGTGTGCCTGGACGAGAAGGGCGAGATGCTGTGGAGTCTGTCAGACGTTCGCAAGCCCCTGGGGTCGTGCTGGGACGGGGATCGCACGCTCTTCGTGGCCGACGGCCTGGGCAGAAGCGTGTGGCGCGTGGACGAGTCTGGGCATCACGCCGAGGAAATCATCACACCCTACAACCTGCCTGGCCTGGGCAGTCCCCGGTCCGTGGCCTGGCATCAGGGCATGCTGTTTATCTGTGAGACGGCGGACATCCGGGTCCTGTGCCCCAAGCAGGGAGGACGGCAGTCATAATGATTGGTCCAAAGCAGGGAGGACGTTGGTGAGCGTCGTCCTAAGTAGGGAAGACGTCATCATGGGCGTGGCCTCGAACAGGACAGAGGTCAGAGGGTTTTGGCCAAACTCGTGAAGACATGAGCGAGCGCTGTCTCAAGCAGGGCGGACATGACTGTGCTTGGCTTCGATCAGCGTGGCCATTTCCGTGTGATGTCCCAAGATGCTCTCTTTCAGTAGGGTGGACATCGATCGAGGCGTTTTGTTCCCAGTGAGGTTGACATCAGCGTGCTCTGCCCAAAGAGATGCGAACATAATTGTGTTTTGACCCAACAAATCGTGAAGCTGGTAATTAACGTGAAGAAATGAGTACATCTGCATGCATCGTACCCATGAGACAGAACGCTTCGTCTTGTCAATCGTGATGCAAGGGCTAACAGTGTGCGCTTTTCAAAATGAAGTGATGATGTGGAACTCGCATTCGTACGCCGAAGACATCCGCTTGCATGCGTCCACAGTACAACGTGCACTCCGCCCTCAGATGCTGGAGGAAGAACCTCATTGCATTTTGTTCCACAGAAAATGAGTGTTTAGTTTGCAGATGTCAATAGTCTGCTTACCATGCGGGGAGTCGACTTTTGTTTTACATTCACTGAGGACATTACACTGCGCGTCTTTGTGGGCACTTCAATGTCCAGTGGACTTGGACATGCGGTGTGCCTCTCGTGCAGGACGGACGTTAGCAGTCAATGAAGACACCTACCGCGTACGTGAGACCAGCCCGTGTCCCAAACAGGGAGGCTGCGGGGCATAGTGACCTCAACCAAAACAGAGGTTGAAGTATTGTTTATAAATAAATAAAACAACTCAAATTTCGTCAGCCATTATAGTGGATGTCTTCAGAAGCTTATTTAAAAAGCATCTCCTGACCAACCAGGATATTGCTATGAAGTTTTTGAAATGCTCATGGAATGTTCAGGATGTATATGAATGACTAGTTGCTGCTGTAAATATCCGCCTTTTAACTGGGAAAGTCCAAATTCAAAGAGGGATCCTTACAAGCATGCTTTTCCATGGACATTTATTTTTATATGTTTACGTTGATGACAGTATTTTGAAATACAGTACTTTTTCAAACGAACGCTTTTGATTAGTTTCTTCTTTTCTTTTTATGAAATAACTGTGGTTAACTTGCAGTCTGAACAACAATGGCATGATATAAGTCATCTCGTCAGTAGAGTTGTCGCATCTATCACATCACTCCGTTTCCTACACGAAGAGGTGTTTGACTGAGCAAAATAAGTACAGTATGTGGATAGCTGTTGTCTTTTTATCACTGTCTGGTAATCGTAGTCGTAAAATATCTACAGGACCAAAGACGCAAAGGCGTACAAAGAGGCTGAAAAGCAAAGAGGTAGTGGAGGGTTGTGGGTCATATCAAGTGGCATAATACTTGCATAGGGCAAGTATCAATCATCATCATCATCATCATCATCATCATCATCATCATCATCATCATCATCATCATCATCATCATCATCATCATCATCATCATCATTATCATCATCAACATCATCACCATAATCA
>JAWQFJ010021973.1:90000-97500 GCA_034096865.1 Theodoxus fluviatilis
GACCCTCCGCTGACTCAGAACGGGAAGAGCTCTAGCCCTCGTCGCAGATCTCCACAAAGCCTGGTAGGGAACATGGAGCACGTTCACTTTTCTGCTGGTGTTGCTGCAGCCTCGCCGGAGCAGGGCGCTGCGAGACTAGGGGAAGGAGGCCCCAAGCTGCCACAGACACTTCAAGCACACGCCGCTGAGATATCCGAAAATCACGCCTCGTCCCACCCACTCAGCACTGCTGCACCAGTTCAAAGGTATTACTTTCCGCCCTCTCCGGTGTTAGAGAATCGTGTGCGAATGACCACGGCTGCAGTGGCTCCTCAGACCCGTCTGCCTGCTCATATGTACAACACTGGACCGGGTGTCGTCTTTGTGCCAGGAACTCACGATCAAACCCTTCGACTGGGATCCCTTCCTCATCGCGCAGGGGAGGCAAATCAAGTCTTTTACACTGCCAACACGGAACAAATGCCAATCTCGGCCGCCGACTCTAAGACAAAAACAGACGTGAGGACGCCCGTTGCCGTTTACGGGCACTCTGCCACGTTGTCTTCGCAAACAAAAAAAAATTATCCGGCGATATATTCGCCAGGCGTCATGCGGAGGATGGGTGCGCTCCTTCCAGGACAGGCACCCAACAGAGGCTTGGCCTCCCCTCAGAAGTCTCTGCTGCCACGTGCGCCGCGCACGGCTGAGGAGCGTCTTCAAGGCGCCACCTTTGCCACCAGCATGCGAACGAGCCACGAAGGAGCTGCTCGATTCTTTCTGGCCAGGACCAAGTCTCGATCTCGAACGGCCTCTCCCAGACCCGGAGGTTCTTCTGGTGTAAGGATAAAGCACAGGCAGAGATCAAAGTCCGCCCCACGCGGCAAAACGCGCTGGCTCGCTTCCCCAGACGAGCAGCAGGCATCGCGACATTTCTACCCCAAATCAGCTCGTCCCAAACTCCAGTCTTCAAAGCCCTCCATGATTTCGCAGTATACGCAGCAACTGGGCACGAAGCAGGCTCTTCCCCCGTCCTACCCGATCGACCAGACGCAGTTGTTTATGCAGCCGCAGTATCTTGGACGAGAATTTACACTGCTGGCAAGAAATTGCATTGAGCGTTTACACGCCCAGAGGCCAAATAATGTTCCTGCACAAGCAGCGTCTTCCCAGAGCTGGAAAGAGCATGGTCAACTGGGCCCTCCGTTTCGATCCAAGTACAACGAGGTTGCAGCGCCATCGGCAGCTGCCAACGCAGTCCGCCCGCTACATGCAGCAACGCCACCCATGGATGGACGACGGCGGACTGCGTCCCCGCCCCTTTGGAAGACAGGCCTGCTTCAACCTGCGACGTTTCCTCCGGTCAGAGCCACTTTTACTGCATTGAACGTGGTACTGCCACATGCTGCAGGTTCTCCTGCTCCACGACCCAGATCTCCTTCTCCTGTGCATGACACTGCGGCAGTTCCGCGAGCTCCTCCCTTTCCGGCATCCAAACCGGAGCCATGCAGGCAGAGTAAGACAGGAGAGCAGCTTGACGAGACACGCCAGAGAATGAAAGGGACACAAAATGGGACGGAGCAGAAGTCTGCAGCACAAGAGCCTCAGAGGGTCTTGAGGACATCATCGGCAGCAGTGCCAGGCAATGTATCCCCTATGGAGTGGCACGCAGTGAGAATTCTCGCTGCCAACAACACGCAGATACACTCAGTCACGACAGACAATAAAACTATCCCGCAAGGAAGCACCAAGTCTCAAAACGCAAGGACTACACTCAACGTAACGTCAGACTCCAGCGCAGAGGCGACGCAGAGTGGTACAGACGCTTTCGAAAGTGAGGTCATATTGACTTGGGTACCCGTGGAGCAAAGTCTGCCGACCCCAGTCACGAGACTTGAGGTTGCAAGTCCTTCACCTCAGACGGAAGTAATGTACTACAAAGCTCTGCCCTACAACGCAGAACTTGCTCCTGTAAGGAACTTCACTGGGCGTGTAAACACATATCAAGGCGGGATCTGTCCACACCAGGAAGGGAGAGGTCAGGACAGGGCAGCCGCTCAGAATAGAGAGGAAGTTCAGACACAGCCAATTTCATCCAAAGCAAGGGAATTGGAAAGCTGGTCCAGCCCAAAGGCAACGAAAGCAACTAACACGGAAAA
The DNA here is from genome assembly GCA_034096865.1 of Theodoxus fluviatilis. Classification (NCBI taxonomy): domain Eukaryota; kingdom Metazoa; phylum Mollusca; class Gastropoda; order Cycloneritida; family Neritidae; genus Theodoxus; species Theodoxus fluviatilis. Next base: position 92,136 of record JAWQFJ010021973.1, read on the forward strand.
GGAGCCGAGCTCGGTCGTTCTTCCAGAAGCACCCAGAGTGACGCCATTTACCGTTGCATGCGTGGCAGGCAATCTGCAGAAATTCGGCATGCATCCAGACACAGAAAAATCAAAAGGTACGTCGACCATGTGTGATACAAACAGAAAGCAGAATTCAACACCTACAGACGCTGAAAAATCAAAGCGGTCGTCAGCATCTCACACCGCGGGCAAAACGATGAAGTCGGCCGCCACGGCTCTAGAACGGGCAATTCAGGTGGACCCGGGATTCTCACTCGCTGCATGGGGAGCGCAATCGGCCGCGTCGTCTGCACAGAAGGAGCAAGCGCCACACAAGCAACATGAGCGCTGTAATGCAACTGGCAGACGGAGGACCAGGCTGAGTGACCATGCAGAGGAACCACCGACTCTGCATGACACAGACATTTCCCAGAGCGAGCAAAGTCCAAATGTGGCGTCCCGCCCGTCCAGGAATTCGGCTGCCTCTGTGGATTCCCAGGAGGAAGGAGCATCAGTCTACCAGGAAGCTACCCTGCCTGGGGACACCGTCATGGGGTCCAGCCTCACCATGGGGACGGCTTCCTCTGGAGGCTGGCTAGTGAGCAGCGAGGCACCCTGTGCACCTCGTGTGGCAGCCCGACCCAGGCGACCTTTTAACCCCAAACTGGTTGCCAAGGTCAGCACACGCCTCAAGGGCAATCTGGAGGCCCCGTGGGTGCGTGACGTCGTTGTGATGCCGTGCAAGGTGCTGCTGGCCTCGGACTTCAGCAACCACTGTCTCAAGGCCTGGGAGTGGGGCGTCCAGAGGCCCAAGATCAGCGTCTTCAAGGTCAGGATGTGGACCTGCTTGTGTGTGTGTCTCTGTGTGCGTGTGCGTGTGTGCGCGCGCTCGTACATGTGTCTGTGTGCGTGTGTGTGTGTGTGCGTGTGTGTGTATGTATGTGTGTGTATGTGTGAGAATGTGGGTGTGTGTGCGTGTGCACGCGCTTCTACATGCGTGTGTGTGCTTCTACGTGCATGGGTGAGTGTATGTATCTTTGTCTTCGCGCACTTGTATAATTAACATGCATATGTGCTACGGGGAAAATGCAAGTTTATTTTAAAATCAAAAACAGTAACAACGATATCGGCAAAACAATCTTCGCAGATAACATGAAAAGGTGCAAGCGGACTGAGTAGAAGAGACAACGCGAGAGGGAGTTAGCTGAATGTGTTGCGAACACACACCTCTGGAGAGATAGAAAAAAGGATAAATTATCATACGGTGGGAGACAAGAAGACACAGAGTGGACGAAGCGTGGAGAAGAGGTCAGCAACCCTTGACATGACCCTTTCTGTCATGGCCACTCTGTCTTGGCCACTCTGTTTCCACAGCTGGACAGCGCGCCCTTCGGACTGGCGGACCTGGATGAGGCCATGGTGGCCGTGACCTTGCCCCATTCATGGCAGGTGGTAGTGGTGGAGGTCACACCCCCAGTGACCTTGACCCGTCGTGCTCTCTTCACCACAGAACGAGGCTACTTCGGCGTTGCTGCCCTTGGTCCAGACCGTCTGGCAGCCATTTGTCCTGACTTCAGACTGGTCGACATCATCGATCTCAGGGGCCAGGTGTGTGCATTGAGAACGGAATCTGAATGTGTTTGCTGTGTGATTTCTACCTACATGTGTCACCTTGCTTTTGTCTTTGTTTCCAGTGTGTGCTCCTAAGCTACTATATTTTGATGGCGCCTGTCATTAAGTTTTGTATTTACTTTGTGCATTTTTTGCTTGGACAAGCTACTTTACGCTCATTTATTGATTAAAAACAAGTCTAGGCGATCTGGTATTTAGACGTATCCCGTACGGCAATAGGCGCTAGACTCTCCCTTCATCTGCTGATTTTCGTGGTCACTGTGCTTTCGGGGCTGCTCCAATAGATCGACCATGGGTTGTCCAAGCAGCACTGTCACCAGGAGGTCTTCAGTTGCTAATGGGAACTTCTCCCTCATGCTGAAGACCCTGCCTGAATGATGTCACCCTGTCTGGGCTGTTGTCAGCCCTTCCCACCCACTTTATGTTAAAGTTTATGTGTTATTTCATTGCAATGGTGATATCTTGTGCACAATGTATTGGTTGCAGTCAAGGGATGTGAGCCTAGGAAATAAAAACAAACATCAAAGATTAAGATAAAGTAGATCTTTTAATTCATAGTCTTTCACTACATATTGGTTCCAAAGCTACTTGCGCGCTACATACTTGATGCTACGACAACTGATAGTTATTTATATAGCACCTGATCTACGCCATTTGGTAGAACCTGAGAGCACAGAAAAATGAAACGCAGGAACACGGGACACCAGAAACTCACTTCTGATCGAGGCTCATTCCGACTCGATGTATGGTTTTTCTCCTACTGCAACTTTGACTCGCATAACACATCTATCGATCTACTTCTTCGAGGGATCTACTGTTGTCCTGAATAAAAGGACATGATATCACAAAAGTGGCTTTCCCGAACGCGCAACTCCAAAACCCTTTGAACAATGAACACAATTAGTATTAGTCATGAAGTAGCTGCAGAGGTTAGCTCCTTTACCTTTAGAGCGTAGATTCTCATCCGGCTTCTTTCAAAATGGCCCTAAATACGCGTTGCCACTGCTGTGTTCCAGGTGCTGTCCACGCTGCAGATGGACAAGCTGGGACGCCATCTCATGGAGTGCTCCTACTACGTCTGCCCGGCCGGCCACGGGGACCTCGTCCTCTCAGACTTCTCTGCGGGCTGCGCGCAGCGCGTGTCGGGCCAGGGCGAGTCCCGATGGAGCTGGGGCAAGGGCAGACTGCGCGAGCCCCACGGCGTGTGCAGGGACGACGAGGGCTTCATCTATGTGGCCGACTGCTCGGGGGGTCGGGCCACGGGCACGGTGTGGCGACTCACGCCCGAGGGGGGTGCCCCTCTCAGGGTCCTCACCCACGACGACGACGGGCTGGAGGAGCCCTGGGGTCTGGCCTGGTTTCGAGGACACCTGGTTGTGGGGGACAGTGGTGCCATTCGTGTGTACCACATGGACACGCCGTCATGACTGAGTTCCGTTTGGACAAACCTCCGTGTACCACATGGACACGCCGTCATGACCGATTCCCCTTGGACAAACCTCCGTGTACCACATGGACACGCGGCCATGACTGATTCCCCATGGACAAAACTCCGTGTACCACATGAACATGCCGTCAGGACTGAGTTCCGTTTGGACAAACCTCCGTGTACCACATGGACATGCCGTCAGGACTGAGTTCGGGATTGACAAACATCAGTGTACCACATGGACACGCCGTCATGACTGAGTTCCGTTTGGACAAACCTCCGTGTACCACATGAACACGCCGTCAGGACTGAGTTCGGGATTGACAAACATCAGTGTAACACATGGAAAGTCCTGATTGTAACCCACATGGACAGTACTGACTGTAACCCACATGGACAGTACTGACTGTAACCCACATGGACAGTACTGACTGTAACCCACATGGACAGTACTGACTGTAACCCACATGGACAGTACTGACTGTAACTCACATGGTCAATCCTGACTGCAACCCACATGGACAGTACTGACTGTAACCCACATGGACAGTTCTGACTGTAACCCACATGGTCAATCCTGACTGTAACCCACATGGACAGTACTGACTGTAACCCACATGGTCAATCCTGACTGTAACCCTCATGGACAGTACTGACTGTAACCCACATGGACAGTCATGACTGTAACCCAATGGTCAATCATGACTGTAATACACAAGGTCAGTCCTGACCGTCATGTACATGGGCAGGGCTGACTGCAATAAATAAACCATCAAGTATGTTTGTGTGTTGTATGGACGTATTTGCCTTAAAATGCCTCGTTTTGCATGACAACATTGGCTGTTTCACGTGGACATTTCTGACCAGCGGGGTGCCTTGACGAAGACAAGTGAGAGCCTTTCTCGACTCTTGTTATTGGTTCGGAAGGACCATGGCGGCAAATGTTCATGAAGATGTTGATGTATTCAATCAAAAGTGGACTTCGTTCGAAAAAGCAAGGAAAAGCACATGTTCTACGAGAGAAGTACGGAAAACCAGATGTCTGGAGTAAATGTTGCGACTGCGGGGACGAGGTTTCATGCTGAGCCAGCCTTGTAGTTTGTATACGATGATTCTGACATGCTAACGACTAATACTGTCGTTCATGTGCAAGGCAGTAGAAATCGCCTCCATAGCCTTCCTAGTTGAGTATCGCCTTAGCAAGTTGGAATGCACTGTGTTTTGTGGAGGGGGTCCACAGGGAATACTTAAGCTTTAAATATTACTGTTGATCAAGGAGAAACGCGTAGGGGTAACGCTTTTCTTTTCCTTGAATGCAATTTGTTGTTCTGTTTGAGACATATTGATGAATTGCGTATGAGGCTTTTGTTAACAAGTTTATTTTTCCTGAGTACGCAACTGATGTATCTTTTGCTGGGAACTCGAAATCTTGATAGGAATTATGGATGCTGCATTCAAATGAATACCCGATCTTGATTACTCTATGCTCGAAATAGCATAATGACCATAGGCAATAGAGTAAGTAGAGTTATGAATGAAGCAATAAGTCAATAACATCTGAGTGCAGTTGGTCCGAATAAAGCAATAGCAAGTAGATATTTGCCTTCACATTCGAAGTCTTGTTGGTCTTGATGACGATACACATGATTTGAAATCTCGAAAGCGCCTCCAAATACTGATCCTTGCGTACTTATTGTTGTTTTTCTTCTGTACATCGTAGTAGTCGTCATCATCATCATTATCGTCCTCATTCAACTGAAAGGAATGGTTCTGAATGAGAAAATGATCACTGTGGATTATATAAGGCGTGGCACATTAGTACTCATGGTGGTGTCACGTGAGACACAGGTGACGTGCCTTGTGTCAGTCCTGCAAGACGCACCGTCTGCTGTGTCTATACCGCCTCTTGCAAAAGTGGCAGTCGTTATTGCATTCTCGCAGACAATGCAGGATGATTGGAAGGAATAAGGACCAGCACTGCAATTCCTTCAATCTCCTTCCTTCACTGCTCGCTGGCCTCTCTTCTTGCCGGTCCATCTGGTTTCTCATCTCGTGGCGCGACGCCAACAAACCTTATCCTCAGCAACTCACTCTGAGCTGTCAGGGCTGTCGTTGTATGCTTTCCTGCCTCGCTTGAAGATCTCATTGTACCTGACGACTGGCTGTCCCATTCTACGACCGTCTGTGGCCAGCTGGCCATATAGCACCCTGACCAAAGAGTAAGGCATAAGAGGGGTGTATATACTTAAAAAACCCACCCAAAACTATTTCAGCTGATTTCAGTCTGACTAAAAAGCAAATCTT
>JAWQFJ010021975.1:0-10000 GCA_034096865.1 Theodoxus fluviatilis
AGAATGAGAGTAAGAGGGTGGGTGGGAGAGAGAGAGAGAGAGAGAGAGAGAGAGAGAGAGAGAGAGAGAGAGAGGGAGGGAGAGAAAGAGGGGGGGAGGGGAGCTGGGAAAAGGGGAGGAAGGGAAGAGAGAATGAGAGTAAGAGGGTGGGTGGGAGAGAGATCGAGAGAGATCGAGAGAGAGAGAGAGAGAGACAGAGACAGAGAGAGAGAGAGAGAGAGAGAGAGAGAGACAGAGAGACAGAGAGAGAGAGACAGAGAGAGAGTGAGAGTAGCCATAAGTACTGATCAAAAGATCAGATAAAGGCCTCGCAGCCTAAGACATCTGAGGACATATCTATCTAAATTAATTCTCCTATAAACTGTCCTCGCAAATGACGTCACGTTATTGATGACGTCGCACATGTTGGAATTTCGCCATTCCTCCCCAGGTGTTTCGAAATTATTCTCCTGGCATATAGGATCGAAATTGTACTTGCAAATGACGTCATGCTATTAATGACGTCAAATTTGGCTTTGCCGTCAAATGTCATTTCAATCATTTTTAGACCGGTAATTTCGAGAATACGACCTTAAAAAACCACTTTCTCTTCAAGCCTCGATTCTGAAAATTTGATACATTCAATCGGACCTAACTTCCAGTTAGTGTGCAAAATCTCAAGGAAATCCGTCTAGTAGTTTTTGAGATATAAGCCGTGGAGACGGGACAGACAGACACACACACACACACACAGACAGATAAAGTCTGTAGGACCTCCAGTAAACCTGGAGGGATAAAGTCTGTAGGACCTCCAGTAAACCTGGAGGGAGAATTTATTTTTCTAGTAAAATGTATATAATGTTCTGCAAAAAGCATCTAATGTTCTGCAAAAAGCATCTAATGTTCTGCAAAAAGTATCTATTTTTCTGCTGAGTATTTTTTCTTCTGCGAGTTTAATTTTTGACTCACATGCGAAGCAAAAGTGAGTCTATGTACTGAGCCGTTTCGTCCGTCCGTCCGTCCGTCCGTCCGGGCGTCCGTCCGGGCGTAAAAAACTTAAACGTTAGATTTTTCTCGGAGACTATTAAGTCTATCAACACCAAATGTGGCATGATGGTGTATGATGACAAGGCCTCAAAAAACATACATAGTGACTTGACCTTGCTTCAAGGTCAAGGTCACAGGAGCCATAAATGTGGTCTCAAAAACAGTCATTTTTCACATTTTCCCAATTTTCTCCCACGTTATTGAGAATGGCGACCTTAGCTACAAGTGGTATATAGGTCAAAGCAAGCCCTATCTTTTAAGGCTGGGATTTAATGGACCAGCAAATTAGATGGACCAGCAGCAAAAAAGATGGATCAGCAGCAAAAAAGATAGGTTTCAACAGCAAATTAGCTGCGATAAATATTTTTGGCAGCAAAAAATATACTTAGCAGCAAATTGGATATTTTAGCAGCAAAAAAGATGGTTAACCAACAGATTTGCTGTTTGAACAGCTGAGATGATATTTAAACTGCAAATTAGATACTTTACCAGCAAGAAAATACAACTGACAGCAGAATTAATGGTCACAGCAGCACAATAGATGATCATAGCAGCACATCACATGAATTCGAAAAACATGACTACATATGAACTGTAATCAGAGTTGTATCTGGGTCTTATTCACCTGAGCTTTGTTCGCCTTCTAGCAATTGTGGGGTGACATGTACTCACGGCACGCTTTGATCGCTGATGCCGCTCCTGCCATCAGGAACGGATATGCCTCTGCCTTTGGGCGTGAACCGGAAAAAACCATCACATGCTGGGCTCATGTTGTCATGAACGTAGACAAGCATCTTCTGAGAATCAGAGACCAAAGAACCCGTCAAGCTGTACGTGATGACATCAGTCAGCTGCAGCTTTGTCTAGATGAAGATTCATTTCATCATGCAGTTCTTTTGTTCCTGGCCAAATGGGAAGATTCCGACGATCACGGATTGTTGTCTTTCGTGGAGTACTTCAAGGGGTCATGGATCGACCGCAATGACACCTGGTACGAAGGCTACGCTCCGGGAATTCCTTCCACAAACAATGGACTGGAGGCAATAAACCAGACCATCAAACGTCAGAACACATTTCGTGAGAGGCTTGACTTGTCCAGATTCCTAACCCTTGTTGAAAGAGACATTGTCCTGAACTGGTCCAGGGAGAGAGACAACGCTCAGCCTGATCATATCCCAGTGGCCCAAGAACCAGACAGAACCTTGCCCTGCTGGACGGCTGCCTATCAGTGGGCATCTTCAAACGCAAAGTCCATCAAGAGGAACCAGAAAGTGTTCGTGGCCTCGGAGTCGCTTCAGAACATGGACCTGAAGACAGCTGTCAGGATTCAGCAAGACCAGTTCCAGAGAGCCTCTTGGGAATCGTTTGACCAGTACAAGGAGAGCCGGAACTCGGTTTGGAGTCTGACCGTGGAGGACAACAGAATTGACTGCAATTGCCCTGTCTACATGAAGTCCAACATATGTAAACACTCACTTGGCATGGAAATCCGGCTGTCCATTTCTGAACCACCAGCACAGGCAAAGACCGTCCCCCTGGGAGAGAAGCGAAAGAGGGGACGACCTAGGCTGGCAAAACCAGCTCTCATACGTCAGTAGGTCTGGTGTACTTGCTGCTAGCGCTCTGCATGGGCATTCTCTGCATCCGACTGTCTGGTGTACTTGCTGCTAGCGCTCTGCATGGGCATCCTCTCACATTCCTTTTTTTGGTGGTGGTGCAAGGTGGTGTGTGTGTGTGTGTTGAATTTTTTCAAATAGAGTGAATGCGATTTCATGTTTTTGTCCATTTTCTGTATGAACTTTTTCTTCAATTTGTATTACGATTTTGCTGATTTGTGTCCGTTTTGCTGTTTTTTTTCATCCTCTTTGCTGTTCTCATTTTGCTGGATTTTTCATCTTTTTTACTGTTAAATAAATCTGCTTGGCTGTTCAATTCATCTATTCTGCTGTTGAATTCATCCAATTTGCTGCTTCACATTCGCTGCTCACTCCTTCCTATTTGCTGCTGAAACCATCTATTTTGCTGGTAAACAAATTTTATGCGATCTTTTAATACCAGTTTGATTGACCTTGCTTCAAGGTCAAGGTCACAGGAGCTCTTCAAAGTTGGATTGTATACATATTTTGAAGTGACCTTGACCCTGAACTATGGCAGATAACTGTTTCAAACTTAATAATTATGTGGGGCACATGTTATACTTTCATCATGAGACACATTTGGTCACATATCATCAAGTTCAAGGTCACTTTGACCCTTATGAAATGTGACCAAAATGGGGTAGTGAACCACTAAAAGTGACTATATCTCATGGTAGAAAGTGCCAATAAGCACCATTGTGCTTCCTATGTCTTGAATTAACAGCTTTGTGTTGCATGACCTTGGATGACCTTGACCTTGGGTCACATGTATTTTGGTAGGAAAAATGTGTAAAGCATTTCTTTGTGTATGATGTCATTGCTAGGTTTAGTTGTTTGACCTTGACCTTGAAGGTCACCTGAAGGTCAAGTTCATATAAAGGTCAAGGTCAAGCATGTGAGTCGTATGGGCTTTGCCCTTCTTGTTATTCTGGTAAATCAGTTGTTTTTCTGGTAAATCAGTTGTTTTTCTGGTGATCAATTTATTTTCTGGTGATTAAATTATTTTCTGTTACAAATATTTGTTTTTCTGATAAAACCATTATTTGTTTCTGGTTGAACCATCAATTCTTCTAGCTCGATAAATGGGTGCCATTATTTATCTCGATAGATAAACACAAATTTGGTGTCCTAAGAAAACGAATCTATGAGATTTTCAGGAAATCATTTGAGAACTACTTTTAGCGCAAACGTAGTCTAAAAGGTTGTAAAATGCCGTGAGCACGTGCGACTGTGTATACAAGTGTATACGCAATTATTGGAACTAGTATGCACGCAGCGAAAAGGATTCCTGTGGCTCCAGGTTGGTGGCATGAATTTATGGTTACACTCTTCGCCAGTAAATGCTTTCTGGCCGGAACATGTGATCTGCCTTCACACTTTTTGACGAGCTGCTGGAGTCCACACTTCGATGATTCGTGTATCGACTGATGGAGTCGGTAATTGATTGAACCTACATTCCGTTGCTATAAGGCTAATTGTCATGAATATAAAGAGAGATCCCAGACTTCTTCAGCCTGTGTGTCCGTCCATCTGTTCAGTATCTGTCTTTATTTGATTGAACTGCTGAGCAGACTGATCAATTTAAATTCGGTGTCCGAGTGTAGCACAACAAGCGAAGGAATACACTCAACGACGGAATACTTTTTGTGATTATGCTTGGAATGAAAGAATTAAGGCTATCACGTGACCAACCTGTTGCTGAGACTATATTATTGTCTCAGCTACGCTGAATGCACTAGACTATGCTATGCTTATGCTATAATACTCTAATGCTAATGCTATGCTATGCTATGCTCTGCTACCCTACGCTATGCTATTCTATGCTATGCTATGCTATGCATACATACACTCGGCGGAGTAATACAGGCGATAATGTACAACTGTACGCACTGGGAAGTATTTGCTGTTCAAATGTTTAGTTGTATATTTTGGGGAGTATGGAAATAATAAATTAACATTGTCAACTTTTTCCCCTCACCGTTCCATACAAGAAGGAGCGTCAATACCCCATACGTGTCCACTCTCTAGAAAGAGCGTCAATACCCCATACGTGTATACTCTCTAGAAGGAGCGTCAATGCCCCATACGTGTATACTCTCTAGAAAGAGCATCAATACCCCATACGTGTATACTCTCTAGAAAGAGCGTCAATGCCCCATACGTGTATACTCTCTAGAAGGAGCGTCAATACCCCATACGTGTATACTCTCTAAAAGGAGCGTCAATGCCCCATACGTGTATACTCTCTAGAAAGAGCGTCAATACCCCATACGTGTATACTCTCTAGAAAGAGCGTCAATACCCCATACGTGTATACTCTCTAGAAGGAGCGTCAATACCCCATACGTGTATACTCTCTAGAAAGAGCGTCAATACCCCATACGTGTATACTCTCTAGAAAGAGCGTCAATACCCCACACGTGTATACTCTCTAGAAAGAACGTCAATGCCCCATACGTGTATACTCTCTAGAAGGAGCGTCAATACCCACGTGTCCACTCTCTAGAAGGAGCGTCAATACCTCATACGTGTATACTCTCTAGAAAGAGCGTCAATACCCCACACGTGTATACTCTCTAGAAAGAACGTCAATACCCCATACGTGTATACTCTCTAGAAAGAGCGTCAATACCCCACACGTGTATACTCTCTAGAAAGAACGTCAATGCCCCATACGTGTATACTCTCTACAAAGAGCGTCAATACCCCACGTGTCCACTCTTTAGAAGGAGCGTCAATACCCATACGTGTACACTCTTTAGAAGGAGCGTCAATGCCCCATACGTGTACACTCTCTAGAAGGAGCGTCAATGCCCCATACGTGTATACTCTCTAGAAGGAGCGTCAATGCCCCATACGTGTACACTCTCTGAATTGTGTCCCTTGAATTGATGCGGAGCGTGTAGAGGCACAACACTTTCGACAATATTGTACACACGTGCATCCGGGTTGCTTTCTCTCTTCTTTTTTTCTTTGTTTTTGTTTTTTGTTTTTTGTTGTTGTTGTTTTTGGGGGGGGACAATTTCAGTGCCATTCAAGATGTCACCATAGACGGTTCTATCAAGTGAAAAACTGATGTGATGTTATTATCGTCAGTTACTTCGTCTAAAGGCAACATCTTCACCGCCTCTCGAGCAAGGACGCAGCCATGATTTATCGGAATTCCGCCTTGCAAGTTGATGAATGGCCTTTGCTAGAAGCCTTGTCCATTCTCGTCTCGGCTGACTTGCGCAAACTTCTTCGCAACTAGAAATTTAACCGTCTTCACCCCGAAAGTCTCGCTGAGCTCCGAAAAAAATAGCCCTGCACATGTGAAAGGGATTTGGAAAAGAAACTGGAGTTGAGGGCCTGTATATTTTAATAGATTCTTGGCTGTTCTTGTATCATTTAGAGCCCATTATCTGAGCCTCATGAGAAGGGTGAATATTTTCTGTGTGAGAGAAATATGTTGTCGTGAAGAAGATAATAAAACTTATCTGGAGAAAAAAATGTCCACCATGACCCTCCTGAATGAGGGACTGTTTCCTAGATCATAATGGTTCAGCATGGATTGTGGTCAAAGGGGAGACAACTCATATCTCTACACACACACACACACACACACACACACACACACACACACACTCCCTCAAACCTGCATGATATTTAGCATGTAGCTGTGCTGGAAATAAAATGTAAGAGGGCTTTGGAAGGGGAATTGGGGTTGAAGGCTGGCTTGTTTTAATACAGTATGAGCCATTCTAGTATTCTAAATTTGTTATGCCCATTATCTGAGCCTCACAGGAAATATTATTATTTTCCATGTGAGAGATCAATCTTAATTCAGAAGAAGAAAACAAAACTTGTCCGAAAAACAGTTAGTTGTATAATGTGATTTTTATTTGGGGTACCCAATACAATTACCCCTAACGTGGGGTGAAGAGAGTAAAGCAACGCACCCCATTGTTTCTCCTCTTCTTTATCCGCCTTCTTAGAGACTCAAACACCCTTCCTCCTTCACTGCAAAGAATATCCCTCGTGGAAAGGGCCTCTAGTGCGAAAGTGCTCAGGAAATGACGCTACCAACAAAACAGCAACGCATACCGAACTTTACTGGCTTCCATACCATCCACGCCAGCGTTTTCGTGTTGCTTAGTTAGATGTTGATATATATGTTGATAGCAATATCAGTCTTCATAGGCGTCCGTCGGTCTCGTGAGAAAAGATTCTGCCCATGTGAGTCACTCTGCCCTTGAACAGCGTCTGGATGAGTGACCAGTCCTGACCTGGACCGGCAGTCTCTCCCGCACAATGTGCAGGTGACGTTGGACGGTGAGGAAAAGGTCCGCCCGCCCTGCCTCCGTTTTCTTCGCTCTCTCCTATTGTTCGCCTGCATGTGTCGCTATGTACATTTGCTATGCTGTTGAACTGCGAGAGAAGATAACGACGGGTGTTATTTAGTGCAAATGCCAGTTCTGACTCGTGAATCACGTACAATCAGTACAAAAGGACCATTATAGATATATGTACGTGTATTTGATAGTTGTCAATGCTTGTTCTTCGGGGTTTATCGTTATTTTTTTCTTCTTTTCTTTTCTCTTGTATATGTATGTGTTAAACCACAAGCTTTGTGTGGGCTGTCGGTCTGGCAATAAAACAGTTCAGTCCAGTTTAGTTCCCCCTGCATGAGTCTCGTTTCGCCTATGCTGAGACCCTCTCCGACAGCAGCCCTTCTGCAGTCGCGGTCTTTTGCAGGGTGCTCCCAGCTGTCTGCCTTGACGCCTGTGAGATTCAAACTGTTTCTGCAGACATCCTTCACTTGCAGTCGGGGAAGGCCAGCAGGTCAGGATCCCCTGGCAAGACAGCCTTCCAGGAGAACCCTTGGAATGCGGCTGTCCTCAATGCGGTGGACATGACCAAACCATCTCAAGCGTCTCCTGCTAGAAACATAGGCATGCTGTGTGAGGCGGCTCACTTCAAAACCTCAGTATACACATGTAGTAACGGGTTGGCTTTTCTTTTCTCATTTTCACAAAATGATCTTACGGAAGTGCGGGCCTAAGTATTTCCTTCCTCCAAGCCACTCCTACCCACCTCCGCTTTACCTTCCAGCCACATGAACCGAATATCATTGCCTTTCACGGTATATGGTTTTCTGCAGACGACTGCTATGTTACTTTGTGGAGAGCATTTAGAATAATAATCTTAAGCTGCACTGATTCTTGTATGTCAGTAAAGACCTCAGGCAAAAAGTTTAAGTACCGTTGAAACATTACCAAAACAGTCCACACGATAGCGACAGTAATGGTTTTGAGCCTGTGTAGAACGTTAAAAAAAGTTGCAAATACGATGAAGAAACTCGACACAGCTCGGTCATCCTGCTTTCTGTTCATTGACAGGTGAGAAAACAAGATGCACTTTTGTGCGCTGCACAAGCATCAAACAACAGGCTCAAATGAAGTAACGATGGAATCCATTTTGTTTCCAGGTGCGGAGGCGGTGATGATGGCGTTACATCCGATCCTAGAGCGCTCACTGCACCAGAGAGTCTTCAATGCTGCCATGGAGGGAAATGCAGACGAAATTCGGACTTCCCTGTCAGGCCTGCCCGATGAGTTGGTCAAAAAGACCCTGCATCACTACCACTATGACGGAATCAAGTGTAATACACCTCTAAGCATTGCTGCCTACTATGGCAATAGGAAAGTAGTCAAACTCTTGGTGCGCATCTACAACGTGGACGTTGACCAGGAAATGAAACACTCAAGGAGTCTCGCGTGGTTCAGCCCAGCTCTGGTGTCTTCTGCTCTTTCTGATCACTTGGACATTGTGAAGTTTCTGGTGACCAAGGGCTGTGATGTCAACATCCGTGACCACTACAAACACGCTGCGCTCTTCGAAGCATGTCTACTTGGCAACTTAGACATGGTGACATACCTAGTGGAAAATGGCGCAGACATTGAAGCCTCTGATCCCTCAGGTCGGACATGTCTCATGGTTTCCTGTAGAAAGGAAAACGCGAAAGTAGTGCAGTATTTGCTCGCAAAGGGAGCCGATCCAAACAGGGAGGCAGCCAAAAAGATTGCAGCTCTTCACGTAGCTGTACTAGAGAATGCCACCCAAGTAGTTCGGCTTCTTCTGGAGAAAGGAGCCATTATGACAGCAAATGAAGATGGGGTTTTCCCTCTGAATGAAGCGGCTGCCAGCAAATGTGTTGAGATTGTAGAGGTCTTTCTCGGATTACCCAGTGTCACCCGCGAGGAGAGGATTGACGCGCTGGAGCTCTTGGGAGTTAGAATGGCAAGGGCTGACATAAGCAAGGCCTTTCGCTATTTGCGTAGAGCCATGGTTGAGAGGCACAGAGACCCTTCGTGTGTTGTCTCCAAACCCTATTCTCCTCTTCCCCTACAGAGCGGCTTGGAAGAGAGTCGCACGCTGGAAGAGTTGGAGGCTCGACGGTTGGACCACTACACGCTGCATTCGGAATGCCTTGCCATTGTGGACAGACTGCTGGGTCACAGTGCACACGTAACAATCAGTACTTACCATTCATATTTGCAGATGTTTCAAAGCACTGACCAGTGCACCCAAGCGCTGGGTCTGTGCCTTCACTTAATGAAAACGCCTCGTCTGCATTGCAGTTATACGTGCAGCGAGTGTGAAAGTGTTTTCTTCGACACTACTGGGAAAATGCTTCAGAAAGAAGAGTCTGTACCATTTTCGTACATTCAAGAATTCCTCACGCTAGCAACAAAGAAGATACGGGAAGATGTGATCGACTTGCGGTTTGCTCCCAGATGGGCTGTGACTTCTTTCCTGTTTGGCACTTTGCTCGGAATAAAATATGCCAGCAGCCAGGAGGAGGGACGGCAGCTTCAGAACTCGGTGGGAGGCTTCATCAGCATGAAAGCATTTCTACCGTGGGACTCTCCTCTGCATGTAGCCGTGTCTCTCTACTGGGACAGGGTTCCCTCTCTGGCCAAAGTGGAGGCCTTGCCTTACGCTCCCCTGATCTCCTTCCTGCTTCAGTGCGGGGCTGACGTCCACGCCCGGGACCCAAACGGGAACGGACCTCTTCACGTCATCGCAGGCTGCCCCGAAGGAAAGGACGGAGGTGAGACGCAGTGCCGTATCGCCCGAACCTTGCTGGAGGCCGGCGCCCTTGTGGGCGTCAGGAACAAATCTGGCAGGATGCCTCTGGACTGCGCTGTTGCTGAGTCCGTGAAGGGCATTCTTCGCGAGCACTACCCTCCCTCCTTGAAGTCAATGGCTGCCAACTCTGTCGTCAGGGAGAGGATTTCTTTTGCCTCAGAAATCCCTCAGGACTTGGAAGACTTTATTCGTTTACATTGATATAG